>JAJJLU010004104.1:0-18609 GCA_023807065.1 Isotricha intestinalis
ATTTAAAAGGATTAATTTTAAGATTAAATAATCAAAATATTTCCTATTATTTATCTTTAATTGAAGATTTAAAAAAATTAAAAATATTAAATATAATTGGAAATAATGATGAAAATGAAGAAAATTTATTAAAGAAATATCCTAAATTAAAAGAGAGAAAATATTGTTTTAAGGAATTTAAAATAAATGAAAAAAAAATAATATAGAATGCATTTGTGATATTAAAGATTTAGAGGAAGAAAATAAAATAATAAATTATAAAAAACAAAATTATAAAGATACTTATTTATATAAAAATGAAAAAGAAGAAGTGAAAAAATATATTGAAATTTAAAGAGACTAAAGATTATAAAATATTAATAAAATTTAAAAGACCTTTAAATGATATGAGAATTATGTTCTATCAATGTTCTTCTTTAACTTCTTTAAATTTATCTAATTTTAATACTAATAATGTTAAATATATGAGGGGTATGTTCTTGGATTGTTCTTCTTTAACTTCTTTAAATTTTATCTAATTTTAATACTAATAATGTTAAAGATATGAGTTATATGTTCTATTGTTGTTCTTCTTTAAATTCTTTAAATTTATCTAATTTTAATACTAATAATGTTATTAATATGAGTTATATATTCTATAGTTTAAATAAAAACTGGGATATAATTACTATTGATAACAACTTATTCAATCTTTTAACAAATTTATAAAATTATAATAAAAATATTTTTACATCCTCTTTATTTATACTTAACTCATTTTCTTTTTTTTTAAACATTAAATCATAAATTAAAATAATTCAATTTTTTATTATTTTAAACCAAAGTTAAATTCTATTTACTTATTGTTAATAAATCACTATCTTCATTAATAAGACTAAAAATATTTTAAATTCTATTTTTTATTTTTTCTTTCTAAAATCTTTTCTTCTTTAGAATAATATATTTGTATAATTTCACTTTGTTTTTAAAAATAGATTATTTCAATAAAAATTTAGATAATATGTATTTTGAAATTGTTCTTAATCTCATATTTTTTTTATAATCTGTCTAAAAAACAAGAATATTTTGAAAATTATTATTTTTCTATTATATAATTTTAAAGTAAGTAATATATATTTCCCTCTTTTAATATTAATTATTCTTTATCTTAATTAATAACAAAAAAATAAAAATTGTTTTTCTTTTAAATTCCAATTATCTTTTTTAATTATTTATTTTTTTAAAATAATATATTATTTAAAAAAATGTTAAAGGATACAGAAAAAACAATTCCCCAATATATAATTGATGAAATGATAGATTATTTATATTCAAATGGATTGATAATTAAAAATAAAGAAGGAATAGGAGTAAAACATATTCCAATAACTTTATATCCAAGTCCAATAGTAAAATCTTTTTTTGATAAAATTCAATTTTATCAAATTGCTTTTAATAAAATAATGGATAAAATATCAAGAGATCAACAATATATTGAACAAATATTAACTCCAATTTCAGAAAAAGATGAATTTATTAAAAAATTACTTGAAATTTCAAAAAAAGTTTCAACATTTGAAAACAAACAAAAAATCCAATGTGGATTTTTTAGAAATGATTATATGGTAGATAAAGTAAAAAAATTTATATATCAAATTGAATTTAATACAATTGCAGTTTCAATGTTTTCATTTTCTGATAAATTAAAAAAATTTTATTCTTTCTTTTCTAATAAATATCCAAATATATATGAAAGATATAAAGACAAAGAAATACCTTTAGAAAAAAAAGATGTGATTCCAGAATTTTCATCAAGTTTAATAGAATCAATAAAATTATTTTCTCCTGAAAATTATAAAAATACACTAATTATATTTGTAGTACAAGAAAACGAAAAAAATGTTTTTGATCAAAGAACAATCGAAAATGAGTTATATGAGAAATATAATATCTTATCAAAGAGATTAACATTAAATGAAATAGCAAAAAATTGTAAAGTTGATGAAAAAGGACAAATATCTTATGAAGAAAAAATAATATCTTTATTTTATTTTAGAGCAGGATATACTCCTTCAGATTATAAAGATGAAGAATCATGGAAAGGAAGAGAAATGATTGAATTATCAACAGCAATTAAAGTTCCAAATATAAATTTATTTTTAACTACACTCAAAGTTTTTCAATATGAATTAACAAAACCAGATATATTAAAAAAATATATTAATGAAGAATTAATATCAAATGATATAATACGTTTCTTCACTAAAATATACTATTTAAGAGATATGGATAAAGAAAAGCAAAAAGAATTATTTAATCAAATAACATCAAATCCACATTCATATGTAATAAAACCTCAAAGAGAAGGAGGAGGAAATAATTATTATGATGATAAAATAATTCCTTTACTACCAAAAGATGATTCTGAACCAAGTGATGAATTATTAAATTCAATTATTATGGAAAGAATAGAAGCCCCTGAATATGAAACATTAAATTTAATTGATGAAAAAGTTATTGTAAATACTATTAATAGCGAATTTAGTGTTTATGGTGTGATTATTTCTTCAGATGAGAAAATATATAATATTAATAAAAGTGTTGGATTTTTAGTTAGAAGTAAAGATAAAAATGAAGGAGAAGGAGGAGTAATACATGGAAGTGGTTGTGTTGATTTACCTTGTTTAATGGATATTAATATTAATAAAGATGATGATAATCCTATTAGTTATAATTTTTAAATAACAGATACTTTTAAGTTAATTTAATTATTTATTTATTGAAGAAAAATTTATTTTATTCTATTTTTAAATTACAATTAATAATATTTGAAGTAACATTATTGATATTTAAATTTATTAGATAGATAGATATAATTCAATAAATATCATGAAATTAATATTATATATTATATTGCTTTTAAATAATTCTTTCTTTATAGTTAGATTTTTATTTAATTAAAAGGAATATTCTCCTATTACTGATATTATTTAATCTTTTTCCTCATTCCTCCTTTATTTATAACCTTATTAATATTAAATTCAAAGGAAAATATTTTAAAACAAATTAAATAAATGAAAGTAAGTAATTTTACTTTTTTAAATCAAATTTTACAATATAATTTTTAAAAAAGCATTTTGTTCGAAAAAATAAAATCTTAAAGATTGAACAATAATATTATAACAAATCAAATTATCTAAAAATAAAAAACTCCCAAAAAAAAACCTAATAAAAAAAACAAAAGATTATTCCTTAACAGCATTTTTCAGTAAATTTTCAATTTCTTCATATTTTTCTTTTTCTTTCCTTGACATTTCCCCACCTAAGCTTTTCCTTTGATCAACTAATTGAAACTTTAAAAATTCAAAGATATTTTGTTGTGAATGATTCTTATGTAACAAATTAGGATTATACTTTAATAATTTTTTAACAAAATCAACTTTTAAATCTAAAGCACATAAAAAGATAGGAGTATTACCAGTTTGATATTCTTCACAATCAACATTAGCTCCTTTATTCATAATAAAATCAATAATATCAGGATTAGGACAAACAATACATGCTTCAAGTAATAAAGTTTTATTTTGTCCAAATATATAACTATTAATATCTTCATCAAAATCATTTACCAAAGTTTCTAATTCATGTGCTAATCCTCTTCTTAAAATTTTTTCTCTTTTATTTATTTCATTTGTTTCTATTTGTTGTGATGCATTTGGATCTGCTTTATCTAATTCAGATTTTTGCTTTTGGTCAGTAATTCTTGAATGCTTATTTGTATTGTGAGGGGTGCTACAACATGCTCCCATTTTTTATTTTTTTTATATATATATATTTTTTTTTAGTTTTTTTTAAATTTTTTTTTTGATTTTTTTTTTTTTTAATTTCTGACATCTGTTATATATAAAATTAATAATGTTCCTTTTCTAATTTGAATTTTTTTACTCCTTGTATAAGTATTTACGCATCCTATGTTTATACATTCATTTGTTGTTGATGATGTTTCAGGGAGAATTTCTATATTTAAATTAAATACTCTATTTATTTTTACTATACCAATTTTAGTAGCTATCATTTTGACTCTATAAAATATAATTTTTAATATATCATATTTTATTTCTTTAATTTCGAAATTTTTACTAAAACATTTATTTACATAAAAATACATTTCACTGTTTTTAATTAAATTATTTTCATCATTCCATCTTAAAACCATATTTTCAATTTCACAATCTCTAATTTTATCAAAATTAATATCACTTCTAAAAATGCCTCTTAAATATAATTTTCTTGGAGCATAATCACTTTTTAATGATTGGAAATTTATATCTGAAATAACACCATTATTTCCTTCTATTAAATTTATTTTAAAAAATATATAATCTCCTTCACAAAAATATTGAACTGGTGATGAATATACTAATCTTCTTTTTATATAATTATTATCATCCATTTCTGAACAAAACCATACTGGATAAAATTTATCATTTCTAATATCAAATTTAAATATTTGATGATATAAATTTGATTTTTGATTTCCTTTCTTCATTTTAAAAGAATATTTTATTTCATATGATATACCATTGTATTTTTTTAATAAAGGATTCTTTTTTATTTTTGATTTTAATTCAACATAAAATGTAGAAACATTTTTTCTTCTTTGTTTAATATATTTATTAATTTTAAATTTAAAAGAATTAAACTCAAAAATTTCTTTATAATTTTTTTGAAAAGCTTGAATTAAATAAGAAAATTTACTAGTAACAGTAGACATAAATAAATTTTTCATTTTTTTTCCAGAAGACATAATTTTACCATAATCATCATATAAAAATGTAAAAATATTAAAAATAATTTTACTATTTAATCTACTAATTTTTTCAAAAGGAATATTTTCATAATTTAAATTACTTTGAACAACTTCATTAATAAATTTAAATTTAGGAACACTATCTTGATGTTCTAACATAATAGTATGTTCATCATCTAATAAACCTAAAGCAGAAACATCTGATTTTTCTTGTGAATTATCATTAAATACATTTTGTGTTTTTTTAACTTTATTATATATTGCAGTTGATGAATTATTTAATTGCATTATTTTACTTAAATTTGTTATTTGTGATTCTTCTACATTATAATCTTCATTATTTTTCAAATCTTCTGAATCTGAAAAGTGATTAATATTTTCATTCAATATTACATTATTTGATACATTTATTTCCTTTTTAATTTGATTATTTCTTAATGTTTCTGAACTTGATGTTCCATCATTTTCTTTTTTTTCATTTTCTGTTATTGTAATATTGTTTTTTAATGTTGATATATTTTGATAATCATAATTTAATATTAATATATCAGAATTTTTTTCACTGCCACATCTACTTGAATTTTTTAAATTTAATTTTTTCTTTATTCTTTCTTTATCATTTTCTATTAATCCATCTTGAGTTATAATTTGAAATTGAGAATTTAAAGTATTTAAATTTCCATTTCTTGACATTATACCAATTATTATTATTATTAATCAAAAAATATTCTAATTTTTTATTACATTTTCTTATTTTTAATTTTTTAAAATTTAAATCATTTTGTAAAAAAAATTTTATAATGAATTATCATTTCAATTAAAAACAAGATAATAATAAAAATATCATAAGTATTCATCAATGAAAATAAATTTGAAGAATGTTGGAGCGGAGAAAATTAAAATGAAGGAAAAAATTTACCTTAAAAAAGAAAGTAAATATTATAATTGTATGAATAACAAAAAAGAAGTATGATGATAATAAAATTGAAAAATACTTTTTAAATATAAAAAATTTTATTTATATTTTATTAATATTATATTATTAATAAATTCTTTATACAATAAATTTTTTTCATATTTTGTTAAGTTATTATTAATAATTTTTGTTGTATAATGAAACATTTCATTCATATCATTATCAAAATTACATAAATTTTCAAAATCTTCAATCAAAGAATTAAATAATCCAACAACTTTTTTAACTTTATAACCACTTTTTTTAATATAATTATTAATAATCATTTTTTTTAATTCATGATTTTCTTTATTGTCACCTAAATATTTTTTAACTTTTTTTTTTCTCCAATGTCTTTGAATTATTTTTGCACTATTTACAACTCTATCTAATTCACTATGATTAATTTCAATTGCTTCAGGATAATTAATTTTTATTTTAGAAACTAAGAATTTTGAATATTCATTTAATAAATTTTTATTGTGAGGTTGATAATAATCTTTTAATAAATTATTATTTATTAAATATTCATTTAAAAAAAGCATTAATTTTAAAATATCATTTGTATTTCCTAAATCATAAGGAAATTTCTTTGAATATATTTTATCTAAAATTTGATGGTAATTTAATTTATCTTTTTCTTTTGAATTAGAAAAATTATTATTATGCTTTTTAACATTTGATGAACTATTAATATTCCTTATTAAATTATTAGAATTTGAAGAACCTGAACGAATATAATTAATTGGCTTTTTTATTATTTTTGATTCACTTTCTCTTGGTGTACTTGATTGATAATTAAAAGAATAATGTTCATTCAATGAACAATTGAATTTTTGATTAAATATATTTATATCTTGTGTATTTTTTATTTTTTGAGTTTGAGAAAATTTTTTTGTTTGATTTGTTATTTTTTTTGATTTTGTTTTTTCATTGTTTAATATTTTTGAATTCGGTGATATTGTTATTTTATTATTTAAAAATTTTTTATTTATTTTTTCTTTTTTTTCAATATTATTATATTGAAGAGTATTATTTTTCAATATTTTTTTATTTACTGTAATACTATTCATTGTTCTAATTAATTTTTCAGGAATAAATTGTGTTTTATTGTTTGAATTATGTTTATTACTTTGAGTTCTTTCAGTTTCTTCTTCATATCTATTTAATTTTTTAGTGTTACTATTTGATGGAATATTAATAAAATTATTTATATTCAAAGTAAAATTTGTTTTTGAATTATTTTTATGTTCACTGTTTATTGCTTTATTCATATTATTATCAAGTGATAAAGCAGATTGATGTTTTTTTTTTATTATACTATTATTATTTGTATAACTATCATTATTACTATTAGTGTTATTATTTAGATTTTTATTTTCTTTAAAATTTAATAAATCATTTAAATCATCTACTGATTTTTTTACTAGAATTCTTAAATCTGAACAATCTTTTTCTGTCACTTTTTTATATGTATGAGTTTGAGTTAGAGAAGAACTAATTTTTGGAGTTTCTATTTTTGAACAATCTTCATTATTATTTCCTGAAGTATTTTGAATTGAAATTTTATTTTTTGATGTTTTTTGATTTTGTAGAGTCATTGATTTAGCATTGTTAAAAAAATTAAATGTTTTCATTTTTTCCAATCAAATTATTTTAATCTAATCTTATATTAAATAAATTATTTTTTTGTAAAAAAATGTAAACAAAAATAATAAATAAAACAAAAAAATGAAATATCTTTTTATTCATTATAAAATTAATTATTCATGATTTAAGAATTTATCTTTTTATTGAAACAGTGACATAATATATTTTCCAACTTCCTGATTTAAACTTTTATTTTTGCATTTCACAAGAAGTCCTAAATGATTAGGTTCAATAGTAGCATAAACCAATGCAGGTTGCCCTTTATAAGTAGCACTAGAAATAGCTTCATTATTAATAATTTCAACAGCAGCAAAATTGCCTTTAGATTTAATAATTTCATGAAAAGCTTGAGGAGAAGCAATATTAATATTTAAATCATAAGAATCTTCTTCAGCAAAACTTTCCCACATTTCTCCAAATTGATCAGTATTAATTTGATAAGGTGTATATTGACTTTGTGAAGATATATTAAAAGTATTTGAAGCAGTTCCTCCACTTAAACTTGCAAATATATCATTATTAGAAGGATTACTTGTTACATTAGTATTTGGATTATTTTGAGTTAAACCACCAAATAAATTCATATTATTATTAGTATTAGTATTTGATGTTGTAGTTGTTGAACCACCTCCAAAGATATCACTAAGTAAATCTAATGAATTAGTTTGTTGTTGTTGAACAGGTTGATTATCATTATTACCTAAACCTAATAAATCACCTTGGTTTCCACTTTGTAAATTACTAGTATTTCCACCAGTAACATTCATTCCACTAAACAAACCACCACTACTATTATTATTATTATTTTTACTTTCAAATAAATTATTATTATTACTATTAGTATTCCCACTACTATCAACAGTTAATCCACCAAATAATTGTCCCATTAACTTTTTCTTTTCTTTACTATTAGGATCATATTTCTCTTCCTGTTTCTTAGGAACATAAGTATTAGAAGAGGAATAATTATTTTTACTTGAACTGCCTCCAGAAACACTAACATAAGGACTATTTTTACTAGAAGAAATAACTTGTCCAACATTGCCAACATTAGTATTACCAACTGAACTAGTATTTAAAAATTTCGGTTTTTCAGGTTGAATAGGTTTCTCATCTTTATATCCCTCAGCACCCCATTTTTGAGCTCCTGTAACTTTTAATTCATTTCTTGTATTTGTTGATAAATTATTACCACGAGATTCATATAATGTATTAAAATTACCACCTTTACCTGGCATTGAAGTTACTGTATCTGGTGTATCATATGGTCCTACATTTAATTGAACGGAATCTGAATTAAATCTCTCATATAAACGATCTGATTTATTTTCATCATAAAATTTACCATTTGCTCTTTGTTGTACAAATGAATTTAAAAATGGAAGAGAAGTATCTAATTCAAATTCATCGTTTATTGTTGTAAATTGATTTTTTTCTATTATTGCATTTTTACTTTGGATTCTTTTATATTCTAAACATCTTTGTTGGATTTCTGGGTTTTTATCACGAGAATATTTTTCTATAACTTCATTTAAATAATCTAAAGGTATAAAATTTAAATTTGAATGAATTTTTGCTATTGCTGATATTAATAAACATTTTGTCATATCATCATCATATGCTTTATTAAGTAAATATGTTAACATTTCTAATATTTGCTTTATTTTATTTTGATCATTGAAATATAATTTATTTGTATATTCACCAGTTACCCAAGCTAATAATTTCACTAAAGAATCTGGTAATGCAGCATAATTTTCTACTATTGTTGCATAATTTTCTATTGTAAATTTTTTAAATTCTTCTATATCATCAGTTTCTCTTTCCCATTCATTAATAATTTTAATTAATTTAGATAATATATCATCTGTTATCATTTCACCAAAATTCACAAATAATTCATTCATAACTTTAATAAACCATGATTTTGAAGGAGCGAATCTTTCAGTTAATTCAGTTATTTTAGTTAAAATATCTTTTTTACTCACACTTTCTAAAGTAGTATGTTTTAAATAATTCATCATTTTATCAACAATAACTTCAACATTTTTTAAATTAGTCATTTTATATAATAATTCAAAAGTATTTTTTTTTAAAGTTTCATCATTTTCTTCCAAACAATCAACAATAACTTGTTGATGAGTCATAACATAATTAGGATTAATTTGAATAATAAGAGTTAATCCATTAATACCAGTACATCTTAAATTAGGAGAATCAGAAGATAAAAATCTAGAAATTGTATTAGAAGCCAATTCAATTAAATGTGGATTAGGATAAATAGTGCAAATAGTTTTTAAACATTGATAAACAATAGCATAACCAATATTAATTCCAGTATCATCAGCTCTTCTTAAACATTGTCCAATTATTTCATACATATTTTCAGAATAACTTTGATCATCTCTTCCTAAAATAGATAATATTTCAAGTATAATAACTTGAATCCAAGGAGCAGGAAATCTATGATAATCATAATCTCTAGGTAATTTATGTTCTATAACTTGTTTTAAAATAACAATTAATGGAGTAACTAAATCTTTATATTTATCTGGATCTTTCATTGCTTGTTCTTTAAAATAAGGAAGTGTTGCAGCCATGACTGAAGGATCAAAATCACATAATAATCTTCTCATTCTTTCATCACAATCAGGAACAGAATTTTTATCAACTTGATAAAATTTATATAAACACATTACTGCTTTTTTTCTTATTTGTTCACTTTTATGATCTAATAATTTTAATATTGGTTCTGTTAAAGCTTGCATTATTGTTGGATTTGCAAATTTAATTACTGTTGTTAAAGCCATACATACTTCAACCCAATTTGAAGATTGAATATCTTTTTGAAGAGAAGCTACTAATAATATTAAAAATTCACTTTCTTCATTTAATAATAATGAACAAGCTAAATAACCTACTCTTTTATTTAAATAATTTTTATCTTGGGTTAAATTAACTGAAAATAAATGAGCAAATGTTGCTTCATGTCCTAACATTTCTATATATATAGCTCTTAGTAAATATTCTTTCATCTTTTTAGGAGTTGTTCCACTTTCTTTTATTTTCTTTTTTAGAATTTCACTTTCTTTTAATATTATTTTGTCCTCTTCTTGCTTTGAACGACTGTCTCCTATTGATTTAATTAAATCTAACATTTCTTTTGATAAGTGAGTTCCGGAACTGTGCATCTTTTATTTTCTAATAATAATTTATTTTTTATTTATTTAAATATGATTTTTTTTATTTATATTTATTAATTTTTATATATATTTTGTATTATATTTTATTAATGTTTTTTTTCATTTTCAATTCTTTACAATTATTTACATAAATTATTTGTTGTGTTTATTTTTAACATTTATACAAAATAAGATTTACCATTTTAATTTTTTACAAAATTATATTTATAGCATCATAAGACTTCAATAATTTAATTTTTCTATCTTTGAATACACACAAATTTTTAAAATCTTTAAATTCTAAATAATAAACAATAAAAATTCATAATTATTTAATAAATTTATTTATTCAAAGATATATCAATATCTTCACTTTCACTTATACTTCTAACATTCATACTTTCATTTATTATATAATCAAGTTTTTGTTGAAAATTATTAAAATATTCATTTTCATCTTTAATTTTTTGTTGAAATTTTATTTTTTGAATTAAAGATTGATTCATTCTATTTTCTTCATTGTCTCTAATTTTAATTAAATTTACTTTACAACTTTGATTTTTATAAAAAGGAGTTTTTAAAGGAACATCTAATTTATTATTCATTCCAATATGAGTATTATTTGTTACTAAAGGTTTAATTGGACCATTAAAATTTGTCACACCAACATAGTTTTCATTAATTTCAGATGGGGTTTTTGTTGTCATATTTTTTGATGAATTCATTTTCTTTTCATTGAGAGCCACTTTTATTGTTGAATTCTCTGTATTTTGTTGAGAACATAAACAAAAAGATGATAATACTTTAGAAAACATTTTAATTTTTTATTAATTAAAATCTTTGATTTTTTTGTAATCTTTATTGAATTAATATTTGATTTACAAATTAAAATCAATTAGTTTTGGTTCTATAATTACATTATAATAAATAATTTAAATAATAAAAATTTTTTTTGAAATAAGAAGTGAGAAAATATTAAAATATAAAATAAATATAAATTCATTTTAAAAATTCAAAAGGAATAAATTCAAATAATATTAATATAAATAATAATTTAAAATATGATTTTTTGAAAATTAAAATTAATACAATTCAAATAATAATATTAGTATCTAAAATAATGAACTAGAAATTAAATCTTCAATATATGCAAAATACAATTCAAGAAATATTAATTCCAAAATATCCTATAATATTAAAAAAACCTAAATTGAATTTATTAAAAATTATAAAAAATAATAGAAATGAAGTTAAAAAAAATAATATTTAAATCACAGAAATAATAATTTAAGAAGTAATTTAGTAAAAAAAAATTGGAAATTGATTTGTTAATAAGAAAAAATTTCAAATAGATATATTTTTATAAATAAAGTATAATCGTTCAAATTATCATTAACTAATTATAATATTTAAATTAGCATAATAATTGTATATTAATGGTAATTATATCTTCATATTATTAAATAATTTTTTAAAAAAAAATAGTAACAAGTCAATAAAAATTTGTTCCACCAAAAAAATGTGATAAACTTTGTAAAAATTATTTAAATATTTAAAAGTTACTTTCTTTCAGTATTATAATCATTTTCTGTATAAAAATCCTCTTGTTTATGAAGTTCTTTGACCAATTTTCTTAGATTTTTGATTTTTTGTAAGAATTTCTTTAAATAATTTTTTTATAATCATTCAAAGAAATTGATAAAAAGAAAATATTTTAAGAAAGAAAGTCGAAGGTTATAAAAGATATATTTTAATTTTAACCGAATAAAATAACAGATATTTAAAAGAATTAGAAATTATTCCTATTGATATAAATGAAGAAATGAAATAATTGATTAAAATAAAGAAATTAAACGCTAAAAAATGAAATTAATTATATAAATTTATATTATTTATTATTATACACACATCCTTAAAAATAAAATTATGTATTATTATTATTATTATTTATTGCTTTATTAAAAGGAAAAGTATAAGATTCCCTATTTGAATTTGAAGAAAAGTCTTGATAATTATCTTTCATAACAACAAAATCTTGATATTCAACTTGAATATTTTTAGCAAGAATATGATTTAAATAAATACAAATACCACCTGTAACAATAATAGCCCATCCTGCTGATTTCATATGATTTTCAGGTGAAGGAGAAACAAATAAAAATCCAATTAAAATATATACTACTCCTCTCCCAAAATAATTCGATAAAAAAGGAAAAATATATAATAAATAATTATGAAGAACATATGGAGAAAATTCGCTTAAGAAATTACATATTATAAGCATAATAGAATATAATTGTATTATTGTTATACAATAATTACTTGAAAAATCAGATATTAGTTTCATTAAAGAACTAGCTAAAAAATAAAAAACTATAACTGTTATAAATATTTTCACTAATCTTATTCTATTCTTTTTAAAAAATTCAAATATATCAAACATTTTTTCTTTTATTAAATAATAATTGAATAAAGTTAATAAAATAAAAGAATAATTACATTTGAATAATAAATGTTTAAAAGAACAAATATACTTTTATTTAAAGATGATGACACTTTAAAAAAAAGAATAGTAAGATTAACAGGAGATGATATAACATTTAAGGATGTTGAAGGATATAGAAAAGATGTTATTGATGTTAGAACAGGAAGAGAAGTAGTAATAGATAGAATGGAAAAAAAAATGAGATTTTTAGATATTATAAAACAATATGAACTTTTTTTTAATCAAAAATTAAAAATTTATGATAAAAAATATATTGATGGATTAGTTGATTTATTAAGTGATAATGATTATGATTATTTAAAAAAAAGAAAAGAATTATTTAATTCTAAGAGAAAAATTCCATTATATAAAACTGGAAGAAATTTCTTTAAAATAAAAGAAATGGATAAAATAAATCATCATAAAAAATTTAGTAAAACTGATTCAGTTATTAGATTTAATCCTCATATAAAAAGAACATCAAGAAGAAAATCAACAAGAATAATGTTAAATACATTTGATAATGAAGATACACAATTAGATGCAATAAATAAAGCAGTTAAATTAGAAAAAGAAAGATTAAAAACTACTTCAAATTTAGAGAAATATAAAAAAGGTTCTATTGAAGAAAGGTTATTATTTAGAAATAAAATATCAAAATTGAGAAATAACCAATTATTTAATATAAAAAATGATTTTCCTTTGAACAGTAATTCAAATTTAAATCAAAATAGAATTATTAATATTTCTTCTCTTTCTAAAAGTAATAGAGAAAATCAAAAAACCAATTATACTTCTTATTTTAATGATAGTTTCAAAGAAAACTCATATATATATAAAAAAATAACAAAAGCAAAAAAAAATTTAAAAAATCAAAAGATTCGAATTTTTGAAAATATAAAAAAAAATCCAATAATATTTAAAAAACCTTATAGTATGCTTTCTGATTATTATAAAAATTATAAAGACTCAAATAATAAATAAAATTTGTTGAATTAAATTTAAAAAGATGTTCTAAATTAAATATGAATATAGAATTAAAAATTAAAATTTTGTTTTTTTAAAAATTAATTTATTGATTTATAAAAGATTCAATGGAAATAAGAGAAATAATTCTTTGGTTAACAAGAAATATTCTTTAACTGATTAAAGAGTAAAAAATCCAAATATTGTTGGGTTTTTAAATAATGATATAATAAGTTACTCATATAAAAATATTTCATCTTTGGTTCAGAGCAGTGAATGAGATTTCAATGGAAATTATTATGTAAATTTTATCAAAGATCTATTTGGAAATAATGAACATATAATAAGATCTTTACATACTTCTATTCCTAATAAACCAAAATCCACTAATCAAATTCTGTCAAATAAAAAATATTTATCTCATTGTAAAAAAAGAATCAAGAATGCTTTTTATTAGGAAAATTAGATGAAGAAAAAATATTAACTCCTGAAAAATTAATAAAAGAAGTAAATATATAAACCAAATTGATAATTGGTTAAATAAAAATGAATTGGTTATTTTAAGTGAATAATTTAATAAAACATAATGAAAATAATAATAATAAAAATAAAATAAAAAAACTCAAAATATAAATCATAATTTATTTTATAAAATTATAAATTTAAATATTAAAAAAGTTTTATAAAATATGAAAAATAATATTATTATTTAAATTCTATTTTTATATCTTCAAAAGGTTTATTATATAATTCTTCAATAACAGGATAATTCGAATTTCTTTTTTTATAAAATAAAATATAAGCATTTTTTGTTACTATATTATTTGTATCAATTTCATCTACTCTAGAATCATTAAATGAATACCATTTATTTTCAATATTATTATAACAATAAGCATAATAATGTCCTCCACTTAATCCTCCTTGATGATTTGCCACACCAAATAAATCATAAATATAATCTTTATCTTCTTCTATATTATAAATATATTTTCCCATATCTAACCCTTTAATTGGGAAATTAACTAAATTTCCTAATTTAGAAATATTTTTAAATCTCTTTAAATGAATTATTAATATTTCTGGACATGAATATATTTCCATTTTTTTCTCTGCTAATTGATATTCTTTACATTTTGGACAAAACCATTTATTTCCTTCTGTTAATTTTTCTTTTCTTGAGAAATTTTGAAATAAATTCAATAAATCTAAATCAGCACCATCGATTTCTGTAAAATATGAAAAACTTTTTCTTATTCTTTGTGGTTCATAAACATTTTTTATTTTTGACAAATAATTTGGATACCAAACTATATTAAAATTTAATTGATAATCTTTTATTGATTTTCCTGCCTCTGAATTAATTTTTTCAATTTCTTCTTTTATTAAATATCTTTTATCTGATATTGAAAAAATTTTTCCAATATTATTTTCAATTTTTTCAATATTCATATAAGTATCTTCATTATCAAAAATTAAAGAGGTTCCATTAAAGAACAAAAAAAAAGGATATTTTTTTTCGTCGTGAATGGAATATATTAAATTAAAATAAGGATTAATATAAAAATTTTCTGTATCAGTAGCATAACTTTCAAAATTTTGTGAAAAAGAATTATTTTCATCATAAATAGGAGAAAAATTATCATAAAAGAAATCAAATAAAGTTTTATTACTCCAATCTTTACATACATAAAAAATTCTTGAAGGTTTAAACCTTTCTTTTGGAGGATAATTGTTTTTATCTTCTTCATTTAAATGATCAATATCATAAGTATAATTATCAAAAACACATCTGATCCAATTTTCTTTATCAATTTCTTCTTCTTTATCACTTTTTATTTCATTTAATTTATCAAATTCATTTCCTTTATTAGTAATATAATCATTATTCATTATAATTTGATCATATGCATTTCTAATATCTTCATTATATTGTATAAATATATTACTTCCAATTTGACAAAGAAAAATTTTATTGTTTGTTCCAATTAATTCTTCCATTAAATTATATTCAGATTCATCTATTAAAATTGGTGTATCATCTTTTAATAAAAACATTTCAAAACCATAAACTCCAACTTGAAGTAAGTAATTAATTTTTTGTCTAAATCTTTTAATAGATAAATCCTTTTTGATATCCATTTCAAAAGCCAACATCCTAAATTTTAAATTTTCATATAAAAAATAAACTTCAATATTTTTAGATTCTGTTTCAGTTTGAGAATTTAAAGAAAGACTAATAATTGCAAAAGGATCAAAAGTATTTGAAATATTTTTACAATTAGGATTTGGACAATATAAAATTGATTTAAAAATTCCATAAAATAAATCTACAATTAAAGATTGATTTCTAGTAAGGAAATTTTTTTTATAATATATAAATTCTTCAATATCACTATTAAATTTCAAATTATCTTTTTGTTCAATATAAGGTTTTTTTAATACTTTATTTAAATCTTCATGCAAACCATCTAATAAAAAAGATATAAATTCTTGAGAATCTTGCTGTTGATAACCTTTAAACATTGGTCTAATTTCTCCAATTATATCTTTAAAATTATATGGTTCTAATGAATTCTGTTGACCATACCATATATGTTTAATAATTTCTGAATAAGCTTCTGCTAATTTGCCTTTACTTCCAATTGGATTATTTTTATTTATAAATTGAACATAATAATCATTTAAAAAGTAATTTGTTAAAATATTACAATTTGATAAACATTGTAAACCTGTATTCATATAACATGTATTTCCAATATTTTCTAAGCCAACTAAACCATGTTTATTATCATTTTTATCTAAAGGTAAATTTGATAATTCTTCTTTTTTTCTTGATATTATATTTTCATATGAATTACCATAGTTTTGATTTTCACTTGGATTTCTATTATAAAAATTATTTTCATTATATCTTGTATATGTTTGATATCCTAACATTGTTGATTCTTCTTCACTTTCAATATTAAAAGGAATGTTTATAAAATATTCTCCTTCTTCTAATTCTGAAAATTCTAATACAAAATATAAACATTGTATTTGAATCATTTGAGTTTTTTCCCCAAAACTTTTTAAATAATCACTTCCATCTACTTTTTCTCCATTTTTAAATTTTTCTATATTTTTTTCAAAAAAACGTACAAAATCATTTTTTCTTTCATCAGATGTCAAATAATATATTTTAATTGATTTTTCATTCAATTCATCAATTCCAATAAATTCTTTATATTTTTTATTATAATCTGCATTAAATATTTTGGATAAAAAGATATTTAATTCTTTTCCTGTTGTAAATTCAGGAATATAAACATTAACATCTATTAATTTTTGATTTTCTTGAAGAACTTTTTTATTTGGAATTAAAATTAAGATAAATTTTTTTGATGTATAATTGTAAACTTTTCTTTTCGAAATTCTATCTTTTGTATTTTTTCCTTTTAATATATAATCACATCCAAATCTTTTATTTAAAATTTCAAAACTTTCTTTTGGTAAAATCCTATAATCTTTTTTATTTTGTAAATATGGTTTAATAACAGGTTCTTCATAATTTTGAAGTATATCATCATTAAATTCTGGTAATAAATCCTTGTTTAATATTATTCCAGGATAATTTTCAGGTTTAGGTTTATAAATTAAAGGTTTTATTTTTAAATAAATTTCTGGATTTCTACAAGTTTTTTTAATTTGAGGATATTTTACATATTCTTTCCATTTGTTATACCAATTTTGATTAACTAAATAAATATCATTTAAATAATTATTCATTTGAATTGTTTTTCTATAACGAATTTCATTTAAATATATTTCTCTTGAATCTTTAACTATTTCATTTAATTCTTCTGTTTCTCCATACATTGCTTTTTCTGCTAATTCTCTTTTAAAAACATTTCCTTTTTTATCTGTTAATTCTTCTTCTATTTCCATTTTTTTTTCTTCTTCCATATTATATATTATTTAAATTTTATTTTTTTGTTAAATAGTTTAAATTTTTAAATTTTTTTAAATAAATAATTCTGATGATATTTAAATTTATATTAGTTAATAAGTGATTAAAACATTTAAAATTAACTTATTATTTTAGAAATATTAATCATATTTAACATTATCATTATTAAAAGTCTTTTAAATTTAGTTTGGATTCAAATTATTTTTTAACTTCAAAAATCTTTTATCATATTTTTTGTTAGAACAAACAAATAATAAAAAAATTTGTTTTTCTGGGGTATTTATTTAAAAATATAGAAATGTAAAGATAAAAAGATATATAAAGAAATGAAACTTAAAACGTTTTTCTTATGTTATCTTCAAAAGAAGAAATATTATAAGAACTCCTTAGAGATAGGTGATTTTTAAATTTTTCCATATGACCTAGATTATACATTCATGTACCTGAATAAAAAGATTTATAGAAACTATTCCAATTTGAATGCCTTTTATTTTTATATTTTGTACTTTTTCTTTATTTTAAATTTTTCTCTTTTCTGATTTTTAGTTCTTAAACATTTATTTTGAATATAACCTCTATATTAAATATATTTTTAAAAAAAGGTAAATGATATGAAATTTTAAAGAAAATAAA
>JAJJLU010004105.1:0-18596 GCA_023807065.1 Isotricha intestinalis
TCCCCATATTAATAAATAACTCATATATTTATATTAATTTAAATATAAATTAAGAAAATAAAAAAATGAATATTTATTTGAATATTATTGAATAAAAATAATATAAAAAAAAATATTTTAAACTTAAAGGAAATCATTATTATTTATCACTCCAAAACAAAATTTGATATTAGTATTAGATGTATTTGTAGTTGTAGTTGTTATGATGGTTGAAGATGAGGAGGTTGTATTATTAATTGCACCAATTCTTTTAGATTTTTTATTAGAAATATTAATAAAATTATGAGTGTTATTATTAGTATTTGGTTCATTATTGGGATTATTATTAGAATTGTTATTATTAGAATTAGAATTTGTATTAGTATTAGAATGGTTATTTGTACCATTGTTATGATTATTACTTCTTCCATTTGCAGTTGAAATCTGAGGTTCTATTGTTTTTACTTTAGTTCCAGCTATATTTACTGCTTTTGTGGTGTCTACTGTTCTTGTTGCTCTTGGCATTTATTTTAATAATTTAATTAAAGTATTTATAAAGATATAATTAATTAATTTTTATTTCAATGAATAAAATGAATGTAAATATTAAAATATTAATTTTAATATTCTTTATTTTGTGTTTGGAAGATTTCTTTCTGGTTTTTTTATAATTTATATTTGTTTTTTTGATTTTTCAATCTATTATTAATTATAATTTATTATTTTGTACTTGTTTTCTATATTTTTAATTTTTTTTTGAGTATTATATTCTCTTTCTATTTCATTCAATCTAATGTAATATATTGTATTTTAAATAAGAATATTTTTTTTGACTCATTTTCATTTTTTCTATAGGATATTTACATATTAAAATTAAAATATATAAGGAAATAATTTTTGTTTTTTTAAAGCCTAAATTTTTTTAGTTTCTAATTTTTTCATGTTTATTTCATTTTTTATGTCCTAATAAACTGTAAAGAATAATTTTTCTAATTTATTATTAATATATATTTATAACTAATTATATTTCTTTTAATAGTTCAGGCTATTATTTTTAATATCTACTTAGATCATTATGTTTATTTTTAATCCCTACATATTCCTTATTTTTTTCATTATAATTTTTTTTCATCTTCATTATTTTCTTTATTGAGGATATTTAATAATAATTATAGATTTAAAATAATTTAAATAAATTAATTATTTTCCACTTTTTTTTGTCAAACTCTGCTTCTTGCTGGTTTAATTCATAAAGTTTTCTTCCATATCTTCTTGCATTCTAATCTTATTTTTGAATATCATTTCTTCTTCTTCCTATTAATATATTCTTTTTTTTTGAATTTGAAAAGTGTATTGTTCAAAATATCATCAAAGGATGCATCCTGCTGTCTTCCAAAAAGCATCCATCTCTTTATCTGATACCATTAGAATGTACTTTATATAATACATAGTATCTTTAATCTCTTTTTTTCCTTATTTTTCAATGTTTGTTTCTCTAAATCTTTTCTGATTATTTTTCTATTTTTATTTAATCCATTTCATCATCTCCATCATTCTTATTAAATTACCATCTAGAATTATCTGCTCCCAATCTTTATATTTTATTACCTTGTCTAAATTAAATTTTACAGGTTTAAAATTATTATTCTTAATATACTCTTTTAACTCCTTGAACTCATTTCCTTATTTAAAGTCCTTCTATAATATCTTAATAAATTCTCCTATTATATCTAAAGTAAACTTACCTTCTTTTCCTCTGAATATCTTATTCTGTTTTTTCTATTTAAATTTTCTTAGACTCAACCAGAATATTCTATTGCATATAATCTCCTTTTCATATATTTCTTCCAATTATAATTACCTATATTATCCCTTCGTGTAATTCATTTGATATTTATTCTTCAATTTCTTCTTTTACTTTCTTCTTGAACTTTTTTATTATCAATCCTAAATAATCTCTCTTTTCCATCTTTATTTTCTTTAGAACTTTATTATGCTTTGTTTTTATTTTTTCTTTAATTTCAGACTTTATTTCTATATAAAATTCTTTATTCTATGATATATAGTATTTTCAAAACTTCCATGAAAGTTTTCCATATAACTTCCTTATATAATTCTTCATCTATCAATGGAAATATCAATTTTATTATATTATAATATTTAATCTCTATCAAAATTTTTTCTTCTTTATAATATTTTTATATATGTGATTTTTTCCATATATTTTATTATAATTTCCTTAAAATATCTTCTCTTATCTTTCTCCTCTTCACTTGAAGCCAGAAATAAAAGAAGTATCCTCCTATTATAAAGTTTTGTTAACCCTCATTTGTATCCTGACACTAAGTCCATCCTTTATTAATATTATAGAATGTAATATCTTTAATCTATTGCATGTTTCCTCTTGTTTGTTTATCTTCTCCTACTTGAATTAATTTCCTCAATAAAACGATTTTTCCTGCTATATCCTAATTTTACAAATTATTTACATCACCTTCAAAAAATCCTTGTATCCTTTGCAAAAAAATACTATTTATTTTTTTTATATTAAATAATTTGAATCTTTCTTCTATATATTAGAAGTGATATACAAAATTATAATAAAGAAAATTGATATATTTAATTTTGAATTAAAAATTGAATTTGTAAGAATTGATAATAAAAATTCTTTATTAAATCTATCCTCTTCATTTTTAGAATGATATCAATCGTATAAGCAACTAAAAACTTTATTATCTATTTCATTTTCAAATCTTTCATTACATAATAAAGATACAAGGCAAACACTAAGGGAGAAAACTATAAATCAATACGTACTCTACATTGAATTCCATTATATTCCATTTTCATTTAATTTTGCTCATTGAATCAGGCTTAAGCAAATTTTTATTACCACTTTTCTTATCATAACAAAAAAAGAGTTCTCTTTTATAAACCATACTGTGATTTTTTTCTTCTTTTAATATATACTTCTATTTCTGCCATTGGTACATCATTAAAAATTGGTTCAAAGAATTTTATTGACAAAGGTGGAATCCACCTTTCACTCATCCATTTGTTTCACTTCTTCTTAAGAAAAAATGGCTTAAACATTATTTCTATCTTTTCTTCATCCATAATCTTCTAAAACTTTCCTCAAATATTAATTATAATTGTATGCTCTATTTATTAAAGTTAATCTAATTGTCCCTTATTTCCTTAATAAAACTGATGAAATAAATCAATTATACACAGGGTTCATTGAGTGTCCATAATTTAATGTCGTATCCCCTAATAAAGATTATTATTTGAAATAAATAAAAATTATTTTAGATAGAAATTCCAATATTCAAAATATTTTTTTAATTATAATAATAATGCAAAAAGATATAATTATATTAAAAATACTTTTAATATAAATTTTTATAATTAAATATTTGAAAATATATTTTTTTAAATGTTGTTTTATATAATTCAAAAAACACACCTATAAATTTTAATTTTTTAATTTTTTAAAAAAAGAATTTGAATTAAAAATATCTGTTATCTTTAGAAGTGATGCTATGATAATTATATCATGAAAAATAATATTAAATTGATTATTTCTCCACAAATTTTATAATTTTATGAGTTCAATATTCACTCAAAAACAATTTTACTTTTAATAAATTGTATAATATTCTTATCTATTATTCCAGTATATAACATATTTTAATTTAGCGATTATTTTTGTTAATGAATATAATTTATAAATTCATTTTTTTATTATTTGCGAAAAATTGATTTATTTTTAATTCTTATTTTTATTTAATTTTTTAATTTTTATTTAGAACTCTTTTTACATTTATTTTTTTGATTGAATTTTTTTTTTGCATTTTTTTTATATAGTAAATTATTAATTAAATTTTTTTTAATTACTTATTTTAAAACTATGCAATTTAAATTATTTATAAAAATAAATGGAAATGGAAAAAAAGGAAGATGAATTAAATTTTTTAAATTATCAACTTAAAACCACTATAAATATACATAATCATTCTGTAACTATAGTCTTAATTTTAAAAGATTCTCGTTTTGCTTCTTCCTCAGGAGATAAATCAATAAAAATTTTTAATAGAATCACTTATGAAATTGATATTGTTATTAATGAACATACCCATTATGCTTCACATATAACTCAATTACGTGATGAAAGATTAGTTTCAGCTTCTTCTGATAATACAATTAAAATTTTTACACTTTTTGAAAAAAGTTATCAGGTTGATCAAATCATTAATGAACATACAAATAGACTTAGAAAAACAATTGAATTAAATAATAATTATCTTGTTTCTTGTTCCTGGGATAAAACAATAAAAATTTGGAATAAAAATGAAAATAATTTATATGAATTAAAACAAAATATAGTTGAAGGAAATGAAATTGATTCTGTTTTTGAATTAAATGATTCAGAAATATTTTCACTTTCTTTTTTTGAAAAAAAATTAATATTTTACAAACTTAACAACGATAATTTATTTGAAATGAAAAATTCAATTGATAATACAACTTTTTCTGGCTTTGTAAATAATTTTGTTAAATTAAATGATAATACTTTTTTAATTGGGGGACCATTGAGAATATATAGTATTGACATTCCAACGTGTAAAATTAAAAAAACTTATATATTTGAAGATGAAGTATATAGTATATATTTTTTTCAAAATTTATATTTATCAAAAGATGGATATTTATTTGTTGGTTGTGAAACTGATATTATACAATTTAAAGTTTCAGAGGATAATATAGAATTAATTGTTCAGGTTGAAAATGTTCATGAAGAAAATGAACATGAAAATTGGAGAGTAATATCATGCATTTTTGAAGATGAAAATGGGGATATGATTACATCTTCTTATGATGGAACGATTAAAATTTGGTCTCCTAAAAATAAAAAAATAGAGAATAATTAAATAATCAAATTTCAATAAAATATATAATATTATTTTTATTTACTTCATAAGTGAATAATTTTTTGGTTTAGATTTACTTTGTTTATGTACAATTAAATATTTTGATATTAAGATATATAAAATTTAATTTTAAATTTTATTATTTTATAATTGAAAATATTTTAATTACTTTTTTATTACGAAAATTTATTTTAATTACATTGTAAAATTAAAAGCCTTTGAAAAAAAACAATTTATGTGAAAAAATTAAAAAAACCTAATTTAAATCTATTATTTATGATTTAATTAATCTTAAAATTCATAAAATAAAAAAAAAATTAAAATAATTTTAATTTTAATAAAGAATATTCGTTAATTATTCAAAATTGATTTTTGTACAAATTAAGATAAATAAGTAAATTCCATAGTAATTACTTTTTTTAAAATTAAAGTTAACTGATTATTTTTATCATAATCATTTTTTTAATTGTTATTGTTTAGATTGAACAAATATTTTATCATTCTATTCTCAAACCTTAAATAACTTTTATTTGTTTTAATTAATTATAACAATTAAGATTGTAAAATAAAAAATTTGTAGATTCAAATAAAAGCAATTAATTAGGATTAGTAATTAATCAATTAAATAGTTTCATCTTATTATCTTTATTAGTTTTGTTAATTATATCCCATGTTTTCAATTCCATAAAAATAAAATAATATTATAATTTAGGTGTTGGTTTAAAATTCTAATGTGTTAAAATAAATAAATCTATTAATGAATTTCCACACTTAATTAAATTATTATTATTGATTGCAGAAATATATTATATAAATAATCATAATATATTTCTTTAATGAAATTCATTTTTTATATATGTGACAAAATATGTTATCATAATATATAATATTTTAATATAAATGTTTAAATAACTTTGATCAAGTTATATTATGATGATTGGGGATTGGGCCCAATCCCCATGTTCAAATTCACTATTATTCATTTTAATGTTATTTTTTTTAACAAAAATATTTACAAAAAATTAAAAATATTTTAAATAATTAATTTACTTTATTAAACAATTTTAAAATGTAAGAAATTTCTAATTTAAGATTATTAAAAATATTTTTTAATAAAATAGAATCAGAAAAAGAAAATTCAAATTCAATCATCAACAAAAATATAAAAAATAGTATGCTCGAAAAGGAAAAAAAATTAAAACAACAAAATTAAATTTACTGAAGATTCAAATAAAAAAAGCAATTAAAAAATGATATTTCAAATTATTTATCTCAAATAAATTCCTTACAAAACGAATTAGAACTTTTAAATAATATTATAAATAACTTATCTGAATAAACAGAAAATAATCAAAATATAATAAGCATCTTCTTACTGAAAATGAAAAATTAAAATATTAAACCAATCTTATAAAAATGAATCAAATAAAATAAATTAAATAAAAAAAATACGAAAATAATAATAATAAAACAAGAAGAAAAAGTTTCTGAATTAAAAATTAAATTTGATAATAATAATAAAATTTTAAATGATAAAGAAAAAGAATTACAAATTCTATTCAATATAAAGAAAAATAAACTAATAATATTAATTATCATAATAAAGAAATTCAAAAATTAAAATTCAAGAAAAGAAAAAAAAGAAAAAAATAATTTTGATATTTGAATTTAAATTTACAAAAAAAATCAAAAAATATTAAAAAAGAAATCAAAAATAAATATAATAAAATTAATTTATTAACGACTAATAATAAATTTTTACAAAATAAAATAAATAAAATGCAAATTAACTCTAAAAATGATTTTAATAGTATTAATAATAATAATAACCATAATAATAATATGGCAATTAATACTTATAATAATTTTAATAAATCTCCTTCAACAAATTTCTAAATCTAAAAATATAATGAAACAATTTTATTCAAATAATAACATTAATGTTAATAATAATATTAATAATAATAAAATAGTAATATTATTTTAATAGAAATGATAGTAGCAATTATAAAAAAATAATATAAGGAATAAAAAAATTATTTAAGGAAATGGATGAAAATAATAAAACTAATAAAATTGTTTTTCCATCATTATTTTTTTTTGAATAATATTTTTTTATAATAATTTTTCTTTAATAAACTCAATTTTTTCATTAAAAACTTTTGTTTTTCTATACCAATAATACTTTTGAAATCAATCCACATTTTTTTGAAAATGAAATTTATTAAAAAAAGATTAAAAACATCATCAAATCGTTATAAATAAAAATACATAAAAATAAAAATATAAAATTATTTTAAAGTTGATAAAAATGATATCCAAATCAACATATATAAATATTCTTTTAATAATATTTATAATAGGTTCTTCAATAGCAGGAATTGTACCAAAAATACAATATGAAACAATTTCTTTAGGAGTTGGTTTTCAACACGTTTTTATTTTAATGTTAATTTTATATATAGATCAGGTTTGTGCATTAATTTATTATTATTTAATAGAAAATAAAAAAGAAGAAAATGAAGATAATAAACCACAATTTCAATATTACCAATCAATTCCTTCAATAATATTTGATTTTTTTGGATCTTCTTTAGCATTCTTTGGTCTTGCACTTTTACCAGGAAGTATTTGTCAAATGCTAAGAGGAGCATTATTAATTTTCACATACATTTTATCAGTTATATTTATTAAAAATAGTCATAATATGAATCATTATTTAGGAATGTTTTTAACTATTATAGGATTAATTATAGTAGGATTGGCTGAAGGTTTAAAAAAAACTTCAAATTTAGGAACAACAATAGGAGGAATAATTTTAACTGTAATTGGACAATTTTTCACTGCAATTCAATTTGTTTATGAAGAGAATTTAACTAAAAAATATCAATGTAAAATTACAAAAGTTATTGGATTTCAAGGTATTTTTGGTATATTTTTAATGATTATTGTTTTACCAATTTTAGATTCTATTAATTGTGGTGAAGGTAAAACAGATTTTATAAGAAATGTTTGTACAAAAGATGAAAATGGAGTTTGGTCTCTTGAAAATTTTGTTTTTGCTTTAAAACAATTAAAAAATAGTAAAAAATTAATTTTCTTAAGTTTATTATATGCCATTGGAGATCTTGGTTATAATTTAACTGGAATTACTATTGGAAAAGAAGCTACTAGTACTGCACGAGCAATTGCTGAAAATATGAAAATTCTTTTAATTTGGATTTTTTTCTTATTTCCTTTTAATCCTATTAATTATAGAGAAAAATTTAATTGGATTCAATTTATTGGTTATTTAATGTTATTATTTGGAAATTTAATTTATCATGAAATTATTGTAATATTTAAAGAAAATAAAAACGGTGATGAAGAATATATAATTATTGATAATGATTCTGATAAAGCAAATAAAGAAGGTAATTCTAAAACTTCTGAAACTAGAACCAATGAATTAATAAATGAAGAAAATAATTTCGAAGATTCTGATAATCTTCTTAAATAAAAATTTTTAAAAAATTTTCTAATTAAATTTGTTTATTATTTTTTACACACTAGATTTAAATAAATAATTCTTTTTTTAAAATATAAATTAGTCAAATGAAAAATCATAAATGGTTTGTTTCTATTTAGTTATTTTTCTTCTTGTTTTAATTTTATTCATTAATTCATTTAGAAAAGAATAACTTAGAAATCATTTTAATTTTTTATAAATTGAATACTCTTAATATAATTGCATTTTCATATTTTTTTTACAATGATAATAATTAATAATTATCTTATTAAAGACTCTTTAATAATTATTTTATTAAATCATATATTTTTTAAAAGAATTATAAATTATGATTTTTAAAAATGAATAAAAGAGAAGGAGAAGGAATAATGAAATATAATAATGGAGACATTGATAATGGAAATTTGAAAAAAGATTTAAAGAGTGGAGAAGTATTAATGAAATATAATAATGGAGATATTAATAATGGTAATTGGATAAATGATGAAATAGAATGAAATGATAAAATGAATTATAAAAATGGCAAATTAATAACAGAGTTAAAAGTTTAAAAAATTAATAAACATATAAAAAATCTCTAGAAACAAAGAATTATTAAAAGACTAAAATAAAAAAAGGAAATTCAAAAAGATAAGTTAATCAAATTCTATAACTTTAATCAAAAACTTGATCTTTTATTAGATAAATTAAATAAAAAAATATAATCAGAAAAAATATATTATCTTTCCATTAAACTTTTTTATTATATACTCTCATTTAAATCATATAATCAAATTATAGTTTGAAAGATTTGATTCAAGAATAATAAAAGAAATTTTTTAGAATTAAATTAGAATTATTTATTTAATTTTTTTTATTAGACCTAAAATCTTTTTATCTTCAGTTATTATTTGACAATTTTTATCCAATTTGATTAACATGCAATCCATAAAAATTACTTTTTCAGTATTAAAACTAGATAAATTTAAATATATCAAAGATGAACATTGAGAAAACATACTTTCCATATTAACTACATTTTTAATATTAAAATGAGATAAATCTAAAGATTTTAAAGAAGTACAATTATAAAACATATCACACATATTTTTAACATTATTAGTATTAAATTTAGACAAATTTAAATTTTCTAAAGAAGAACAACAAGAAAACATATCATTCATATTAATCACATTAATTGTATTAAATGTAGATAAATCTAAAGAGATTAAAGAAGTACAAGAACAAAACATAAAATCCATATTTTTGACTTTAATAGTATTAAAATTGGATAAATTTAAATATTTTAAAGAAGAACAATCAGAGAACATTCCACTCATATTAGTTACTTGCTCAATTTTAAAATTAGATAAATCTAAAGAAATCAAAGAAGAACAACCATAAAACATATAATCCATATCAATAACTTTATTAGTATCAAAATCCAATAAATCTATAGAAGATAAAGAAGAACAACCATAAAACATATAGCTCATATTTATAACTTTACTAGTATTAAGATTTGATAAATCTATAGATGATAAAGAAGAACAACCATAAAACATATAACTCATATTAATGACTTTACTAGAATTAAAATTAGATAAATCTATAGATAATAATTTATTACAATCACTGAACATTAAATTTATATTTGTTAATGTGTTTTTTAATAGAATTTTAAAATTATTTTCTCCTTTTTGTTGTAATTGATATTCATAATGAAAACCAATTTTATTATTATTTAAATATAATTCACAATTTTCACTTAACTCTTTATCATTATTTGTTGAGTAACCTAAATATCTGTTTGGAAATTTTTGTGTTACTTGTTCATAACAGTTTAATATTTGCATAGGCTTATTTAGATATTCATTTTGATTTTGTTTTATGTCATAAATGTATGTAATATAATTATTCTTATTTTTCATTTCTTTTTCAGAACTTAAATCAAATAAATTAATTTCTTTGACATTTAATTTTCCATTTAATATTTCTAAATAATCGATTATATATTGTTTATAATTGCTTTTTTCATCTTTTTCATAAATCAATTTATTATTTTCTATCATTTTCATTTTCATGATAAAATCTTTGATATTTTTCTTAATTTTATTAATTAGATTGATTTTATTGTCTATTTCTGTCAATAAATCTTCAATTTTCTCTATTTCATTTTTATTAAATCCAATATTCAAAAAGGAAATTATTGTATGAGATGAATGTTCTTTATAACATTTTTTACAAATATTCTTTTTACAAACCTTGCAATAACTATTAAAATTATTTGAATGTATTTCACATTTGATATTAAACTCTGGAAATTGTAAATTACTTATATCTTGAGTAAAAAAAGGATGAACAAAATAATCTTCCCAAGATATTCTTTCATTTACATCTATCTTTAACATTTTATTCAATAAATCATTTAAATCTTTGTCTTCACTTAATTTTAATTTTTTTCCTGACTGTATATCTTTCATTAATAATATTTCATTATTACCATTATAAGGATATTCTTTATTTATCATAAAATAAATAATAACTCCTAAACTCCAAATATCAGATTTAGAATTAAGATTTTCTCCATTTAAAATTTCTGGTGCCATTGTTAAAGGAGTTCCTCTTATTGATTTTGTCATTGATGTTTGATTTATATAATTACTTGAACCATAGTCAGATAATTTAAGTACACATTTATTTAATTTATCTAAAGATATTAAAATATTACTTGGTTTTAAATCTCTATGTATTATATTTTCTTTGACCATTATTTTGAAACTATTATTTAATTGAATTAATACTTCTCTTATTTCATTCACAGAAATTGGATTTTCCCTTTTTCTAATATATTCTTCTAAATTACAATAACATAATTCCATGATAATATAAAAATAATCTTTTGAATCAATTGTTTCTTTAACCGAAACACTATTTTCGGTTTTTATTTTATTCATTATTTCAGATTCTTTTAATATTGAATTCAATGGGTCATTATACCATTCCTTATCTATTTCTTTAATTGCAACGTAATATTTAGTTTCTTTGTTTTGGGCTTTATATATATTTCCAAAAGTACCTTTTCCTATTTTTTCAAAATTAGAATATTTTACACATGATTTTTCAATTTGAGACATAATTAATTTTATAATTAAATTTTTTTTAAAAAATAATTTGAATTCTTAATATAAAATTAATTTAAAACATATTGTTTTATTTAATAAAAAATTTAAAAGGAGAATTAATTTTATTTACTTGGATTAAATTTCAAAAAGTTAGAGACTTTTATATTTTATTTAAAGGGAGATACTTATTTTTTTCTTTTCTCTTATTAATATTCTTTTATTTTAATGATTTCTTTAATATTTTATTTGAATTCTTAATTTTTAAATTTAAATAATTCTATTTTTTTTTTTCAAAAAAATTTTATATTTATCCTTTTGAAAGAGAATCATGTTAAATAATTTCATTCTAAATTCAATGAATTATTGAATTACATTATTCTTTATTGAATAATTTATTCTAATCATTTTATATTTCATTTTATATTTTATCAATTTTTTCTTTTCAGTTTTTTATTACAAGAAGTAAATTATAAAGTCTTTGATAAAAAGGAAAGAAACAAGAATTTTCATAAGCTTTTTAGTTTGAAGATTATTTATATAATTGAGAGAAAATTTTATTTTTTTGTATATTTTATATTTTTTAAAAAATTTGAATGAAATTAAAAATTGAAATTACCCTTTTGATTTGTATAACTCTTAAATATTTTTAAAATAAAAATTTAATTGTTTTTTTTTCTTTTAAAAATTGTTTTTTTTTTATGATTATTTAAGTATAAGAATCAAATAACATAACAAAAATGTTATTTAAACCAATTATTAAATTATAATAATATAAAAATATATAATTAAAAGTAATTATTTTAAATCTTCATATTCTTTTTCAAATTTAATAATAAATATATTATAGATATTTAATTAATTTTTTTATATTGAATTGAATTATGAGAACAATATTTTTTTTGATTTATTGTATTTTAAACAATTATCTTATTTATATATTTAATTTTAAATTTGTTCTTTATATAAATTATTAGAATCTCTAATTAAAAATATAACAATTGGAATGATTGAATCAACAAAAATATTCAAATTTTCTTCAATTTTAACTCAACAAGATCAAGTCAAATCCAATTTCAATAATTATATTATCAAAAAGAAAGGGTTTAATCACAAATTATATAATTCTTTCAGATATATGTAATTAAGTTCACTTTGATACTCAGAAATGATTTTAATTTCCTGAAATATATAATGTAAAGTTATGAACTTCTTATCTATTATTTATTTATTCATCAAAAAATTACCAAGAAAAATAATATTACCAGTAAAAATTAAAATATTATTGATTCCTTTTATTACCAGCAATAACAGAAAAATTAGTACTCGAATATAAAAAAACAATTAAAAATTAAAAACAAGAAAAATTATGATAATCTTTTTAAAATAAGTTTTTTATTCATTAATAATAAATGCATTAAATGAATTTTCAGGGAAAAGTAATTTAGTTAATGGGCAGTAGTAATTCAATGTGAAGCTACAAATGAATTACTGCAAATAAAGATAAAATAGCTATATTTTTTATGAAATAGAAGAAAAATAAAAAAATATGAATAAGGAAAATTTAACAACGAATTAGAGTTTTTAAAGAATAAAATTGATATTTTAATTAAAAATATTAAAATTTTTATTTATTTTTAAAAATAAAAACCCATTTTAAAAGTAAAGAAAATTTCTTTATTTTTTCTTATAATTATACAAAGAATAAGAAAGTCAAAAAGTAAAGATTAAGAAAATATGAGAAAATATTTTGTAATATATTTTTGATAAATTAACTTAAAACATAGATAATTTAAACAATATAAATTAGTAACTAATTAAATCTGGAAAATCAAGAGATTTTGGAAAAATTGTTTCATTTTATTATACAATTTTTTAATAATTTAAAAATCATTAAAATTAGTAAAATCAATAATTAAGAGAGTTAACTACATAATGGAAGAATTTAATTAAATTAAAAAAGATGAATAGAATAAATATAAAATAACAATAAATTTTTTATTGTTAAATATTTATAAAATATTTGATTATCAACCATTCATTTTCTTCATCTATTTCTTTTCTTTAAATCAACTTTCCATTATTCAAATAAAATTTTAAAATTTGACCTCATGCGAATCAATATTATGTTATATTATTTCTCAATGATAAAATGATTTATTAAGTTATTAAATTAAAAAATCTTATTTTACTTGGAAATAGTAAAATCAAAATAAATATTATTTTTCAAGAATATAAATAAATTGAAAATAAATAATTTTATATATTCTAAGTAAATTCTCTCATTTTATTTTTCTTTACAATAATTGTGTATTGTGTGACTGTAATAAAATCCGATAATTGAATATACATTAAAAAAAAATTAAATTCGAAAAATATCTCAAATATTTTAATTGTTATTAAATCTAGTCTTAAACCTATTAAAAATAAAATGATTAACACAACTCAATTAATTTTTGTTTATAAAAGTTTTCTTATGTATTTAAAACTCTCAAAAAAGAATATAAATGTTAATTAAATCAAGTATAAGATGAATTTACTTTAATAAAAGGTTTTTAAGAAAATAATTATTATTCATTGAGAGAAAGAATTAATAAATCAAACTTATTGACGAATAATTCAGTATAATCTTAAATTTTCTAAATATCTAATAAAAACTAAATTAAAAAACCAATAAATAGAAGTCTAAAGAAAGCTTTAAGTTAGTATTTTAATTTATCCTTAATTTAAAAAATTATATATTTTAATAATTTACCATAATATTTTTTATGATAATCAATTAATTAATGAAGATTTACATATATAATAAATTTGTGAACATTCATTTGTAAATTTGATTTGAAAGTCACAAACAAAAAATAGAAAAAATTCTCAATAAAAAATTGATTCAAAAAGTTTCTCAACAATTATCAAAATCCAAAATTAATTATTTAATTTATTATCTTTTAGATATTTACAATTAAAATTATTTAAATATTATTTGATTAAAAGTTTTTTCAACATAAATAAGTGAAAATAAATAATACTAAAAGGTTAATAATGTCAAAAAATGCCAATGATGCCAATACGGAATCTTTACACAATAAAATTGCTCCCAATGAATCTCCTGATCCGAATGCAAAAAAGAAATTTTTAAAACCTTTGATATGGATTGAAAAAAACATAGATGAAGAAAATGAGGAAAATAAAAAGAAAAAAAAAAAACTTAATGTTTTTAATCTTTTTAATATAAAATACTTTACTAAATTAGATGAAGGATTAAATGAAATTTCAATAATAAAATTCAGAGCACTAATTGTTGTTGTTTGTGGGGAATTTATTATAGATTTTTTTATTCAGATAAATGAAAATTTGAGTAAAATAAATGTAATTCCAAAAGTATTAATGCTAATAAATGAAAAAAACAAAAATGAAATAATCAAAAGGGTTAAACATTACCCTTTTTTTAATGAAAAATATATTTTTGATGATTTTTCAAAACTCAACACTGAAATTTTGAGTGATGATATTTCAAAATATTTTGCAAAAGAGAAAAATTTAATTTTTAATACAATTGATAATTTAAAAGAATTAACAATTCCATTATATTATCCAAATATTATTAATATGTCTAAAAAACCTTCTGACGAAGAAATTAAAGCTTTCAATGAATTACTTTATAAAGAATTTGATTCAAATAAAACAATAAAAGATTTATTATATCCTACTTTTCAATATAATATTCCTCTAGAATTATTAATCAAATTTTGGTTAAGATTATATTCAATTTCTTCTTTTGCAAAAATTATCAACGACCATTTAATTAATAATGATAAAGATTTTAATATTTATACTTCAATTTTTTATTTAGGATTAAATAAAGGAATAATAAAACCTTTTTTTGAGAAAAAATTATTTAGAGGAGCAGCAATATCTGAAAAAGAATATAAATCATTAAAATCCAATTTTTCTGAGAGAAAAACTATTTGTTTTATTAGTATTTTTCTTAAATTTAATGTAGAAAAAAAAATTCCTTTGGAATTTTTAAAAAACAAAAAAAATATTAAAAAAGAGGATGAAAAATTAATTTTTTTTGAAATTCAAGAAGGACAAAAAATAGATCATAACAATGTATCAAACACTGATATTCAAAAATTTTCAGTGCATGAAGATAGAAAGGAAATTTTGTTCTTTCCTTATTCTAGTTTCGAAATTTTGAAAATTGATGATGAAAATGAAAACATAGAAGGTTTTATTACAATAAAATTATCATATTTGGGAAAATATAGGAAAGATGTTTCAGGAGATGTAAAGAAATGGAAAGATATTAAAATTAAAGGTTTTTTTAAAAAATTTATTGAAAGTAAAATTGCACAAGGAGGAATTGAAAAAATTGAGAAAGACAATCCAGAAGCTTTTGCTCATAATATTTTAGAATATTTTGTTAAACATAGAGAAAGAATAATGCATACTGTAAGGGGCAAAAATGTTTATCCGTTTCAAAAATCAAATTCAATAAATACCTACAATAAGGGGATATTAAAGTATCTAATAATATAATTTTAAAATTAAGAGTTTGATATATAGTCTTATTTTTAGTGCGTTACATTTTATATAATTATTAGATTGTAATTATTTAAATTAGTTTTAGAATGTAATTTTTTTAAGCTAATATCAGTGTGTTAATTATCATATTTTCATGTTTTAGGATGTAAAATTCATTAATAACCCAATAAAGTATGTAAAATAATAAAATTATGTTAGGTTGTAAAATTTAAAATAATAAACCATAGTTTGTAAAAGCAAATTTAATGATTTTTAGTATGTAAGGGAAGTTATTTATAAAAAAAGGAAGTAAATCATATTTTAAGCAATAGGGAGTTAACTTATTAACTCATATTTAAGAATGCATTTTTATTTTAATATTTAGGAAGTTTGATAATTAAATTTTAAAATTTTAGAAAGTATTCAATTTCTAATAAAATTTGTAGTTGATAAGATAATTTTATTAATAAATTATAAGAAGTAAAAAATAATTAATATTCATTTAGGTGGTAAATAATTTTCATATATAAATATAGAAAGTAAATTATTTATTAATGAAAGGAAGTCGATAAAACAAATTTTTTAACTAATTCAGTTAGTATATAATTTATAATTAAATTTTAGTTTGTAAGACAATTTTCTTATAATATTTTAGAAAGAAAGATAATTTATTAATAAATTTAGGGAGTAAAATTTATTTTTACTTATTGAAATATGTAACAATTTTTATTTTAAAATGTTGCAGGGAAAAATAATTGATAAAAAAAAGAGGGTAATTCATTATTATATAATTCAGTGTTCAAATGTAATAATTTTAATCATTTAATATCAGGAAGTATTATTTTTAATAATTATTTGAAGAAAGTAGAATTAATATTAATTAATCAAAGGAAGTAAAATATATATCAAAATATTAGATAGTAATATAACCTTTAAATTTTAGTTTCGATTTGTAAAATATTTAATAAACAAAAGGTGGTAATTTTTCAATTTAAAAAAAAGGAAGTAACAATTTAAAATCAAAAAAATTAAGCCGGTTATTATTTTTCTTATATATTTAAGTGTGTAATTTAAGAAATTAAAATTAGCCTGTATTTTTTTAAAACTAATTTTAGAAAGTGAAATATTTTTTAATTATTATATAGTGTGTAATTTTTAAATTAATTATTAAGGGCGTAAATAAATTTATTATTTGGTTAGAATGTATCAAATATATTTTTTTGATAAAAGAATATTGTATCATTAGGTGAATCTCAAATCAAGTCGTATTTTCCATAATAATTGAAAAATTAAATAGAATAAATTAAATTATTTTTCAAAATAATCAAATTTTCATATTTCTATAGAAAAAGAAATAATATTTCTTTTATTATTTCCTATATAATTTAATTCTCTTACCCAGTTTTTTCTTCTTTGGCATTTATTAAATGAGTTGATAGTAAAATTTTGAATTTTAAAATTAGAGATTCAACCAATAAACAAAATATTATCATTAGATAAAAATACATTTAGAAAAAATTTATGTTCATTTGAATAATATTAAAGGAACAATTTAATTGATTATTTTCCAACATCACATCAATTACTTTTTCACTTCCAATTAATATTATTTTAATCATTTAATTAAAATAATTATTATATAAACCACAAATAATATTAATAATTGATATTTTGAAATATATTTCCAAAATTTAAATGTAATATCTTATTTTGATTTTAAAAAATAATTTATTTCCCATTATTCAATGATATAAAAATAATAACTAACATATTATTTTTTTTAAAATTTTTTCATTTGGGAAATTGCTTTCAGAACTTATAAAAATTTTATTTAATTTTATATTATGTTTGGAAATTTAATACTCAATGGAATTTTTTTTAATTTATATAATTTTCAATTTTCTATTTTCTCTGTTTAATATATTGGTATTCTTAATTTTTATAATTTTTTATTTTTCTTTCTATATCTTCCTTTAATTATTCTTAACTTAATATTTAATGTTTTTAATAATCTTTTTTTTCATCTTTTATCTATTTTTTACTTTTTTTCTACTCATTATTGTTTATTGAAATTACATTGAATAGATAATCTTTATTTATTCTAACATTAATTGTTTATTTAAAATATAGAAATCAAATAAATGTTTTATCGTATTTTTATAAATGAACCTTATTTTGAAAATTATTCTTTATATATTACTCTTTTTAACAACCAATTGAATAATTAAGTTTAGAAGTTTTTACAGTAATTCTTTTGATTTTAAATTTAATTGTTTTTGATTTAATTCAAATACTAAAATATAAATACTAAAATAATAATTAAAAAATATATTCTTTTTAATAGAAATAATTAAGAAGCTATATTCATAAATAATAATTAATAGAATAAATATGTTCAACTTAATTTTTGTTTTAAAATAGTTGTAATACAAAATTATTTGTAGTATACAAAAGAAGATTTTATAAATCATAAAACAAAACAATTTTTGAATACTATTAATAAAAAATTGAAATATTATTATCAAAGAAAAATTAACCTAGGATTTTTTAATT
>JAJJLU010004106.1:0-18592 GCA_023807065.1 Isotricha intestinalis
ATATGAAAAAGAAGATGAAAAATTAGCTTTTGTTGGAATTTCAAATTGGACTTTAGATGCTGCTAAAATGAATAGAGGAATTTATTTAGCTGTTTCAGAACCTGATGAAAAAGATTGTATTGAAACTGCTGTTGAAATTGCTAATTCTTATAATGATGAAATAATTAAAGATTTAGGAAATAGATATTTAGATTTATTTGAATTATTAGCTAAATCTTATATTGATTATATTCATAATATTGATGTTAAAGATAAAAATGAATTTCATGGTGCTAGAGATTTTTATCATCTTATTAAATTAGTTGCTAGAAATTTAATTAAAAAAGAAAAAGGAGAAATAAATATGGATGATATAAGTATAATAAGAAATAGCATTCAAAGGAATTTCGGTGGTTATAATGGTTCAATAAAAAAATTTGAATCAATTGTTCATAAAGAAAGAGGATCTTATCATATTTCAGAATCAATAAATGTAATAGAAAGTATTAAAGAAAATATAAATGATAAAGATTCAAGATATTTAATGATAATATCTGATATAACAAAAAGTCAATTTTTAATAAAATTCTTTTTAGATTCAATAAATAAAGACAAAATCTTTTTATTAGGAAGTCAATTTGAAAAAGATTTAAAAAGTGAAGAATATACTGCTTCTCTTTTACAAAAAATTCAAGGTGCAATGAGAAATGGTGATATTATTGTAATGAATAATTTAGAACCAATTTATCCTTCTTTATATGATTTATTCAATCAAACTTTTATTGATATTTGTAACAAAAAATATGCAAGAATTACTATAGGTTCTTCTACTGATTCATTATTTGAAGTTCATGATAATTTTAAATGTATTATTTTAGTTGATTCAAAAAAATTAAATAAACAAGATAAACCCTTTTTAAATAGATTTGAAAAACAAATTTTTTCATATCAACATCTTTTAAAAATAAATCAAAACGAATTAGCCATTAAAATTTATTCAATTTTAAAGTGTGCAATAGAACCTATTGATAAAGGTACAAAAAAATCAAAAGACATTGGAGCTTATTTTGTTAATTTAAATTTAGAAGAAATTAGAGGCATTATTTATAATAATCAAGAAAAATCAAATCAAGAAATTAAAGAAGAAATTATTGAAAAAGTTGCATTAACTTTTTCTCAAGATATAATGGTAAATTTATATTGCAAAAAATTAAATGATATTTATCCTGAAGAATATCAGAAGATTATTGAAATTTATAATACTAAACCAAATAATTTTATTGAATTTTTGAAAAAAATAAATTCAAAAGATGAAAATAATTATTCAAATAATCATAAAAATATTATTTTTACTTATTCAAAAATTTTAGAAGGGATTGAAAATGAGAATATTGCTTTAAAAATTATTGCTGAGGATGTTTATGAAAAATCTCTTATTGATTTTATTGAAAAATTCTTTAATTCTCAAAAGGAAAATATAATGATTATTCAATTAAAAGAAGGTTTATATTATCACTTAAATCATATTCAAGTTTTGATAGATAATTATATTGATGAAAATGAAGTTAATTTATTTGATCTTGAAAATCCTAAATATATAGTTTTTATTATTCATCTTAAAAGAGAAATCCCAATAAATGAATATAAAAACAGAAATAAAATGATTATATCGCATTTATCTCCTTATAAACAAATTTTTATTGATAATTTAAAAGGAGATAATATTTCAATTACTCAATTTTATGATATAAAAAAAAATTCTCAATTATTAGAATTAAAAGAGAAATCTAAAACAATTGAATTTTTTAATAAATCTTCTGAGTTTCAAGATATTATATATGAAGGATTTATGAGATTTTCTTATAAATTTGCAAATAGCTCTCCAATTAAAAATTTAACTGAAAATAATTATCAAGAAGAAGCTACTAAATCTTTAAAAGATAAAAAAAATAAAGAAGTGACAGATATAATTGAAGAAAAAATCATTAAAGTTATTTGTAACGAAGAAATTTCTTCAATATTAGAATCGATTGTAAAAAATGGAAATTATCAAAAAGGAATTGATTTTATTTCAGATATTAAAGATTATATGAGACAATTAATTTTAAACAATTTTATTAAGTTTATCTATAAGGCTGAAACAGATCAAATTCTTCCTTCAATATTATTTTTAAAGGAAGAAAATAAAAAAAATTTATATGAAAATTATTTAGGTAATTTAGAATTCCAAAACGTTGAACCCTCATTGGCAATTAAAGGAAATCATATTACAATTATTTTTGGAATAGATTTACCTTTGATTTTTCCTTATTTTTATAATTTAAGGAATTTCATTTTCTCTAAAAAAAAAATATTCATTGATGATGAAAAAGAAAAAAGAAAAGCAATCAGAATCTACCAAGAAAATAATAAGAAAGATTTATCAAGTGATAAAAATAAAATTATAGATAATATACAAAATTACTTAAATAATGATAATATATTTAAAAAAATTAATGAAGAAGGCAAAGAAGATATGAATAAATTTTATAATAATTATATAATATTTTTTATCTATCCATATTTAAAAAATTATCAAAATTCAAAGGAGTTTCTTGATTTTATTTTACGAATTAAGTTTGAAGAAAATCAATTAAAATCATATAAAAATTCAGGAGAAATTATTTTATGGTTTGAATCTTATAAAGATTATTTAATTGACTTAATTAAAATATGTAATCGATTATTCAATTTAGAAGAAAATTCTAATTTTTCAGAATTTAAAGAAAAGATAAGAGAAATGATAAATAAAAGGAAAATAGATGAAGAAAGAAAAAATATAATAAATATAGAAGAACCTTTTTATTCAATTATTAATTATTTAAGCATTTATTCAATAAAAAAAAAAATATCTAAAAATAATATTGGATATTTAGAATATTCATCTGAATTAATAATAAAACAGTGTGAAGAATTATCAATTTTTAGTAGAAATATTTATATTTTAAAAAATTGTATTGAAGTTTATAAATACCTTTATTCAGATGAAAAACAATTTGAGAAGTATATAAAAGAAGTAAATATGAAAATTGATAATTTGAAAGAATATAAAATCCAGGATTGGAAGAATGAATTAGAAATTATAAATAAACATGAAAATACTGATTTTATTATCTGTTTATATATATTAAAATATCAACAAATTGATGATATAGAATTTAGAAAAAATATGATCGATGAAATTATTAATTGTGAACAATTATTACTTAATTCACAAAGATTCTTCTTTGAATTATTTTATGTAAATAGAGACAGGATCATTGAAATGGAAACTGAAGATCAAAAAAAGTCGAAAAATAACAAACTTAAAGAAATATTAAATGATGAAAAAAATGAAAAAGATATTATGGAATATTTAGACAAAAAAGTAGATTTTACAAATGATGATCAAATAGAAACAAAAAAAAAATTAAGTCAAATATTATTATATATTTTCAGTTCGAAAATTTTATTTTCAAAAGAATTAACTCATTATAAGAATAGTTTTAGTGAATCATATAAAATTATTACTGGAGAAGAAACAAATATTACATATCCTAATTTAACAAGAATATTTGCTTGTGCTTTTTATCAAAAATATTTACTATCATATTGCAAATCACTAAAAGATGAAACAAAACAATATAATGATATTATTCCGTTATTAGAAGAGAATAAAAAACATAATATATGTTGGAAATATTCATTATTATTGATTGGAAAAATATTATATTCAATTTCTGATAACAATATAGAAAACTATAAAAACCTTTATCAATCAAAATTAGAAGAAATATATAATGATAAATATAACTATTATAAAGATAAAAGCAGTTTAGAAATATATGATATTTCTGATAATCAACATTATTTATTTTATCCATTGATTTTTGAACCCAGCATCCAAGACATAGAGAAAATTATACAAGATTTTTTAGATAAATATGAAGAAAATTCAAAAAAATATCCAATTTTATCATTCTTTATTCAAAAGAAAAATGAAAAAACAAACAATATTCTTAAGTACCTTCCTATAATAAATGATTTCGAAAATACATTATTAGATTATTTTAATTTTCAAAAAAAAATTGATAGAAATTATGCTCGAAATTATTCCATTGAAAAAATTTTTAATGTTGAAACGATTGAAGAAAAATTCAATGAATTTAAAAAATTTTGTGATGCAAACCAAAAATTAAAAATTAAAGACAAAAAATATAATACTCAAACAATTGATTCTACTCTAATATTAATTCCAGAAAAAGAATTTGAAATAAAGAAAATAAATAAGACAACAAAATTAGATGTTTTCTTCATGGACTATAAAGAAGGAATAAGTGAAAGTCAAATTAAAAAAATTTATGAAATATTAACAAACTTTCAAAATGGAATGATTTATGAAATAAAAGAAATTTTAGAAAATCATAAAAAAATGTTAGAAGAACGAAAAAATGAAATAAAAGTAAATATTGAAATTAATGAAATAGATAATTTACTTAAAGAATTAAATGAAGATAATTTAATAAAAACTCAAGAAGCAAATATAAATGAAATAATGAATATTGATAATTTTAATTTAGGAAAATTTGATGATTTAAATTCTTTAATTACTATTTTTTCAAAAAGGAAATGTTTTGAGAATGGAAAAAATATAACTATCGATAATTACAATAAATTTGAAATTGATTATGAAAATATTGAAAATCATTTAAGAAAGTGTTTTTTATATGGAAAAAAATTATTCAGTAAACAATTTAATTATATAGAGTATCAATCTGAACTTTCTGAATTATCAAATTTTAATAAATTAGTCAATAAATATGAATATCATAAATTTTCAAATGAAAAAAATATAAATGTAGAATTTGAAGATATAAATAAAGTACAAAAATCTTTTGAAAAATTAATAAATTATATTAATAAAAATTCATACCCTAAAGATAAATCTGTTTCTGATATAATAAGTGATTCTATGAATGATTCAAAGGATGATAAAGAATTTATTAATTTCATCAAAACAAATAATTTTAAATTAAATGAATTATCTGGACTTTATGATTATATAGAAGAACAATATTTTGAAAAAAATAAATCTGAGTTAGATTATGAAATAAATAACGAAAACGAAGATTATAAGGATTATTTAGAAACAGGAAAAATATTAAAAGAAAAAATATTACCAAAAAATGAATTTATCACAAAAGACGTACTTTTAAGAGCTTTAAGGATATTTATGAATCATTATAAAGAGAAAAAAGTAGAACTTACTGAATCTTTGTTCGAATTTATTGTAGAAGATCAAACATTATGGTTATATCATCAAGATAAAAATGAAGAGGCAATTGAAAAAAGAAAAAATGACTCCACAAAAATTAAACAATTTTTTACTGATACTGAGAAAAAGAAAATATTAGTAAAAGATACTAGGTTATTTTATGATATATTAAATGGAGATTATGATAAAAAAAAAAAGTTTTCAAATCAAAAAAATATCAAGAAAAATAAAAAGAATGAAGAAGAAGAAGAAAAAGAAAAAAATGAAAATGAAGAAGAAGAAAAAGGAGAGGAAGAGGAAGAGAAAGAGGAAGAGGAAGAGAAAGAGGAAGAGGAAGAGAAAGAGGAAGAGGATGAGGATGAGGATGAGGTTAAACTTAGAATGAAGTAAACTTTTTTGGAATATCATAAAATTTTTTTAATATAATCTTGAACTTTTCATCAGAAATTAAAGTATTGAATAAGGAATTTCTAAATCATTTAATACAAAAGTAATTGGAAATCTAAATACATATTATTTAATTTATTTTCATCACATATAAAATAACTATAATCAATTAGAATATTAACATCTATTTGTTTAAAATGTATTTCATATTCAGAAGAATGAATCATAAATTCAGAACTTAAAAGTAAACTTTTTAAATTGTTAATAGAGCTTCAATTTCTTTTTGTATTTTTTTATGTTTCTCTAAAATATAAATTTCATTATTTATATAATAATTGATAGATATTATAATTCTGAAAAATAATCCAAAAAGGAATAATATATTTTTATTGAGTTAATTATTTCACTTTTTAATTTTCAAAAATCATTTTTACATAAAAAAAATGATGGATAATAGATATTCTAATTTTTATTTTTTAAAAAGATAATTGATATGGTCCAATTACTCAAATAGTATATAAATTACATAGAATTTTCTCAATAAATTTCATTTATTTTATGTTTCTTTTTAAGTGAATTTTTGTAATAAATGTTCAAAATATCATGTTTATTTTCCCTTTTTCCATCAAAAAAAAAAATATAATTCATCATTTCATCAAAGAATTCATTTGTAAAAGTATTATTATAAATTTTTGAATTTTATTAATTGAAAATTTGTAGAATCATTTAATAATCATTGACCTGGAATTATATTATTTTTTGTATTGTTTCATAATTAATAAAAAAATATAATATCTTTTGGATGAAATTCTGTTAAAATATTTTAATATTTAAAAGATATTTTTCTATTTTTATTTTTTCAAAAGCTTGTATATCTTTTCATTTTTTATTTCTTCTCTTTTAATCAAATCTTTTATTAATTTACCTAAATTTTGAATTGTATCATAAAATCATATAGCAATATCTTCTAATTTTTCTTTTTATATAAAAAAAAATAAAAATTTTTGAGATGAATTGTGCATTTAAAATAAATTTAACTATATTATAAAATTATTAATATTTTCTTTTATGTTTTAATATGATATCTAATAAATATTTTGAAACAAGCTTCATTTCATCTATTAATAATAATTTTTGAAAGAATATTAATTTTTTTCATTCATTGGAATTTCTGAATATCAAAGAATAATTCATATATCTGAAGAAAATAATGGAATTAATTTTTTTGAAATTTTAAATATTGTATTTTTTATAAAAACTTTAAATTTAAATTAATAATCTTGAATAAAATAAATAAATAATTATAAAATGAAAAATTTATTCTTAGATAAGGGTGAGAATGGATTTAAAATAGGACAATATTCAATAAAAAAAACAATTATTTATATAATAGGAGGTTTAATTTTATCATTAATAATTATTATTGTCCTTTCATTAATTTTTAGTTCACCTAATTATGATAAATTTGGAGCATATGTATCAGTACCTAATTCAATAAATTTAACATACAGAACTGGAAATTGTTTAGGTTATATAAATAATTATTGGGATGATGCAAAAAATTCATTTTTAGCAGCAAAAGCAGGATTAAATACTCAAAGAAAAAAACTCCCAGAAAATCATTTAGAAAATTGGGGATATGGTATTGAAATAGGTGATTGTAAAGAAAATGAAAAATTAGGTATTAAACAAATAGTTGCATATTTAGCGAGACCTTCAAATTCTCACTCTATTTATAAAAATGATTCTGCCGAATTCCATCCTCCTTTAAATTTATATGAAGAAATTTGGAATGATAATGGAACAGTAAATAAAAATAATTATTGGGCTTATTATGTATATCAAGTAGTTCAAAATTATAAGGATTATGTGAATATATATGAAGTATGGAATGAACCTGATTATACAAGAAATTATGGAGTAATAGATTTATGGTATAAAGAACCTCCAAATGCGACAGATTTATCTTTTTGGAATTCAAATATATTTGAATATATAAGAATTTTAAGAGTAACATATGAAGTAGTTAAAAAATATCATCCTCAAGCTTTCGTTGCAACAGGTGGATTAGGCTATGATTCATTTTTAGATTGTATTATGAGATATAGTGATAATCCTGATGGAGGTAAAATTACAAAAAAATATCCTTCTTATGGAGGTGCTTATTTTGATTGTCATGCTTTTCATAAATATCCTAAATATGGAACTTATGATATTCAAAAGAAAAAAAATTATAATAAAATTGCTTCAGATAATTTTGCTTTGAATATGATGGCTTTAAAAAGAAATCATGAATATATTATTTCTAAATATGGTTTTGATGGTAAAAAATATCCTCAAAAAATATATATTTGTACTGAAAGTGGTGTTGATTCAACAGGTCAATATGGTTCAGATTTAATAAGAAGAAATTTTAATTTAAAAGCTCCATTATATGCTATTGAAAATGATATCAAACAATTACATTATTTTGTTACAGCTGATGGCAATAAAGAAGGGAATGGAGATTATTTACCTGGAATTAGTGGTAAAACTAAAGAAAATTATCAAGATTTAATGAAGCCATCAACTAAAGCAAGATTAGTTCTTAATCATTTTAATATATATAAAATGGAATTTGATAATGAAAGAACTCAAAAATTAAGAAAAGATTTACCTGCTAATGTTACTGGAATAGTTTTAAAAAAAAAATTTGAACCAGATGAAGGTGAATTTATGTGTGATTATTTATATGCTATTTGGGTTGAATGTTTAGAAAATGAAACAAATGATACTATTGAAGTTGAATTAACTTTTAATGTAAAATATAATAAAATGGACTATTTTATAAAAAATTCAACTTTTGGAAAATCTGGAAAAGTTAATATTACGAATACTCCCATTTTTTTCTATAATATCGAAAAAGAAAATTCATCAAATTTCAAAAATTTAATTGTTATTTTAATTATTTTTGGAATTATAGGTATTGGTATAGGAGGTTTTTTTGCCTATAAATTTTTAAGTAAAAAATTTAGTAAATCTTAAAATTTATCATTAGTATATTTTAATTATTATCAATTATTAATCAAAAATTTTTTATTGAACAATTCTACTTTAAAAAAAAATTTACCAAAAAAAAATAAATATCCATTTGCCAAAAAATAAACCAAAAATTTTAATACAATAAAAAACATAAAAACAGAATCTATAACTTATCCTTGCTGTCCAAATTCTTGAGTAAATTCTTTATGTTTTTCTAAATCTTTTTCATTAACAGTAGCTTTAATTTTTTGAACACTAAGAACATAATCTTCAAAACTGACTTTAGGTGCAATTAAACATTCAGGATTTCTGATTTGACTTAAAGTCAATTTAAAAGCTCCTTTATCACTAGGAGAACAAGGAGAAATATGAGTTTTATCAATATATTTAAAATATTTACTAATTTGACATTTTCTCAAAGGACCATAAATAGCATCTTGTGTTAAAGTAGCAATATCACTTCCAGAATAACCTTCAGTCATTTTTGCTAAAATATCAAATTCTTTTTCAGTAACTTCACTATCAGTATCACCTAAATTTAATTTAAACATTAATTTCCTTGCATTATAATCAGGTAAACTAATATAAATTTTCTTTTGGAATCTCCTTCTCACAGCAGGATCAAGTGCCCATGGAATATTAGTAGCTCCTAAGACTAGAATACCATCATCATCATTACCAACACCTTGCATTTGAATAAGAAATTCAGTTTTTAATCTTCTTGTAGCATCATTATCATTATCACTTCTAGAACTTAATACAGAATCAATTTCATCAATGAAAATAACAGCTGGTTTATTTTGACGAGCTAAATCAAATAAACCTTTAATTAATTTCTCACTTTCACCCATCCATTTACTTACAATATTAGATGCTGATATACTATAAAATTTTCCTCCTGTTTCAGTTGCTGCTGCTTTTGCTAAAAATGACTTTCCTGTTCCTGGAGGACCATATAATAATATTCCTTTCCAGGGTTTACGCTTTTCTTTAAATAATTGAGGAAATTTTAATGGGAGAATTACTGCTTCTTTCAATGCATTTTTTGCTTTTTCTAATCCTGCTATTTCTTCCCATTTTATATTTGGAGATTCTTTTATTAATGCTGATGATAATTGCTTTTGAAGTTTATCTTCTTCTTTTTTTGAATCTGATTCATCTACTCTTATTTTTACCTTCTTTTTACATTCTTTTACATTTCTCTCTAATTCATATATTTTTTTCTCGTATGTTTCTCTATTATATTTGTTTGGATCTATTTTTTTTAGTTCTTCTAAAGAATCTATTGCATGACCCCACATTCTAACTGCTTTTGAAAAGTTTTCTTTTTTTTCTGATTCTTTTGCTTGGGATATATAAAGTTGAAAGTCTTTTAAATGTATTTCTATATCTTTTGACATATTTTTTTTAGGTATTTTTTATTATCATTTTTTTTTATTTATTTTTACTTTTTTTTTGAGTCAGATTTTATTCACATTGGATTTTTATATTTATTTATATGTTATGTAAGAAGTGAAGACTTTAAGTCATTTATAAATTTTATTTTTCCTTAGGGATTTTGTTTTTTTATGAGAAAGAGAATTTAAGTTTTCTTTTGTAATTATATCTTCAATTTTTATTTTATTTATTAAAGATATTCTATATATAAAATCTTCTTGAACTTTTGTTAAAGAAAATATAATTTAATTTGTTTTTAATCATTGTCTTTAATCATAATTATTATTTCTATTCTTTTTTATGTACTTCATTCATTAATTTCTTTTTCTTTTTCTTTTATTGTAGAATTATAAAAATATTCAATTAAATAATTAATGGATGAAATTTTATTATTTGAAATTTCATTTTTAAATTGATATGGAAATTATATTGTCTTTTTTCAATTCATTATTATTATTACTTTCTTCTTTATTTAAATTATATTTTATTTTATTTTTAAATTGTTTTTAAAATCATATTAAAGTATTTTCATCATTACTTAATTAATATAATTATTTTCAAATAATTAAATCTAATAATTCTTCATTAAAAAAGAATGAGAATGATTTAAAAAATTTGAATTTTACAAAATATTTCAATTTATTTTTAATTTGAAGAACTAAAAAAATAAATGGATAATAAAAATAAAAAACCTTGTTTATTAGTAATAGCAAGTAAAGAAATGGAAGACTGGGAAAAGATTTGTTCAAATTATAAAGAAAAATTTAATATATATCAATCAACATGGGATGAAATATTATTAACATCATATAGTGATTGTGAAAGACCTCAAGTAACATTAAGAGATAGTAAAAATAAAAAAACTCAAAGCATTCAACCAGATTTAGTATTAATAAGAAATTTAGCACATTCAATAGGATCAAGATTAGGAAACAATCCAGATTATAGAAATATATTATATGGATTTTACCATTCAAATACTCCTTTAATTAATGGATTAAATGCCCTCATAGCAGAACTTGAAAAACCAATAATGTATGGTAGATTGAGATATATAAGAGATAAAGTTGGAGAAAAAGAATTTCCTTTAATTAAACAATATTATTATCCTGAATATTGTCAAATGGCAATTACTCCTTCTGCTCCTTTTGTTTTAAAAGTTGGTTTTCCTCATGCAGGATATGGAAAAATTAGAGTTTTTGATTATCATCAATTTGAAGATTTAGCATCAATTGTTGCAGTTAATAATACTTATTCATCAACTGAACCTTTAATTGACGTTGATTATGAATTAAGAATTGTTTTCATTGCACCTAATTATTATCGAGTACATAAAAGAATGAGTATGGGATGGAAAGTTAATTTTGGAATGACTAATATTAGAGAAGATGTTGAAATGAATAGTAGATGGAAAAAATGGGTTGATTTAATTTTTCAAAATTATCCTGATATGCTCACTTTTGATATTGATGCTATTGTTGATAAAAATGGAAATGAATATATTTTAGAAGTTAATGGTTCTTCTCAAGGCTTTTCCCCTGAACATGAAAAAGAAGATTTAAATCATATGAAAAATATGGTTATTATGAAAATTGAAGAAATTTCTGGAAATAATAATATTCTTGAAAAAGATAAAAGAACTCCAGAACTTGAAAATTTATTCATTCATAATAAAAATGATATTCAAGTTCAAAAGTCTGATGATAAAGATATAGAAATTATTAATCTTAAAAATAATATTGAACATTTAAAAAATGAATTAGATTATATTAATAATGAATATCAGTATTTGATATCCAAAAAAAATTTAAACTTTGAGAAATCGGGTAATTTTAATTTTAAATTTTATATTTTTTTTGGATTAATCATTGTATTAATTATTTCTTTAATAATAAATATAAAAAAATAAAGTAGAAATAAAATTTATTATTTTATTGTTCATTATTTACTAATTGTTTTATTTATAAACAAAAAAATATTAATTTAAGCTTAACCATTTCATTATTTTCAATTATAATTTATTTATATTTATATAAAAATATAATTAATAAATTGAAAAAAAAAATTGATAAAAATATTGAATATGAACTTGAAACTCCAATTAAAGAAAATAATCAGAATTTATTTAATATATTAAAATATGAAATGGATGAAAATGAGAATGTTGAAGGTAATTAAGATTATTTTTTAAAATGATAATGAAATTCCAAATATGTTTAAAGATTTCCTTGGAAATTAAAAAATAAAAAATAGATGAAATATCTATAGTCCTATATATTTTTTAAAAAGAAGATTTCATTTCAATAAAAGTGCATTTTTCTGGATTTGTTGTTCTTTAATTCAAAATGAAAATAAAAAATCAAAATCAATTATATTTAATGTAAGTAATTACTTTTTCAGATGTTTTACTTACATTTATAAATTTGTAAAGAAAAATATTATAAAAGAAAAATAACAGTAAAACAAAAATAATAAAAGAAAATGTAAAGAAAAATTGTTTTCTTGCAGTTTTCCAGAAATCAAACCTAATTTTAAAAAAAGAAATTGTAAAATATAAATTAATATATATTTTATATTATAAATGATTTTTAATATTTTATAAAATAAATATAAAAATAAATAGCATCACTAATTCAATATTATATTAAATGATTAATCAAAATATTATCAAAAACAAAAAAATTATTTTCTTTATTTTGAATAATTTATGAAAAAATAATTTCAACAAAATTTATTCATATTAAAATAAACATTTAATTTAAAAAATGGAACAATCAAAAAAATATTGGTGTTATGATTGTAACATAGAATGTCCAATATCATATACAAAAATTGATGATGAAGAAATACCTCAATGTGATAAATGTAAATCAACATTTATTGAAGAAATAACAGAAGATGATAACCCAAAAAATTTTAAACCAGAAAAGAACATAAAAATTAATGAGAATGAAGAAGAAACATTAATTTTTCTTCCTTCAACAGTGAATTGTATTCCAGTTGATAATTCAGGTTCAATACCAGGAATATTAAATAATTTTGGTGGATTAATGGGAGCAATTTTTAATTATGGTGATAATATATTTATGACAAATAATTTATCAAATAATAACATTCCTTTATTAGGTTTTTTAAATAATCATAATAATGATGCTCAATTTGAAAATTTATTGAATTTTATTATGAGATTTGAATCTACTTTACATGGTAATCCTCCTGCTAGTCAAAAAGCTATTGATAATTTAAAGAAAGTTAAAGTTAGTAAGGAAAATTTAAAAGAATATGAAAATATTACTTGTAATATTTGCTTAAGTAATTTTATAGTTGATGATAATATTTTAATTCTTGATTGCCACCATGAATTTCATGATAATTGCATTGTTCATTGGTTAAAAATGAGGAATACTTGTCCTGTTTGCAGACATGAATTAGAAAGTAATGATCCTAATTATGAAAGAAGAAAGAATTCTCATAGAGAAACTTTAAGGAATTTTCATTCTAATAATAATAATGGTGGAAATAATAATAATAATCCTGGAACTGCTGCATAATAATTAAATAAATATTTATTTTTAATTAAAAAAAGTTTAAAACATTATACATAGCTTTTGACAATGATTTTAAATTTATTAAATATAATTATAATTTTAATTTTATTCAAATGAAAGATAATTTTAAGATTTTGGAATTATAAATATATTAAATCAAAAATTAGATTTAAAAAAATTTTTTTTTCTAAACACAGAGAAAAATTAAGTTGAATTAAAATTAATAAATTTTTTTTTCTTGATTGACATTAAAAAAAATATATAAATATATTTATACAAAAATTAGATTTTTGAACCATTGAATTAAAAGCATCTTTAAATTTTATTTGTAAAAATGAATGATTTTCATTCAGAAAACATTAATAAATTTCATTTAACCTTAAAAAATATTTATTTGCATTATGAATATTATTTTTATCATATACAACTGAATCTCTTGTATATATAGGAAGTAATCTAGCTCCTTGAATACAATTTGTTAAAAATCATTTAATGAATTAATTGATAAAGGATTTGGTTTATCTAAATTTGGAATAGTAATTTCTGTCCTTTTATTTTGTTCTTCTATTTTCCTATTTCTTCATTTCTTTTTAGAGGTCTCTGTTTCTAAATTTTCTGAAATTAAATAGGCTTCTTTAATTTTATTATTTCTTTTTCTTTTACTTTTTCAATAAAATTATTTATTTCTTCAATTTCTTTTTGAGTTGTATTTGACTTATATAAATTTTTAATTAAATTTAAAAAGTTATCAAAATATAATCAGAAAGGCACACTTAAAAGTAACAAAATAATTGAGAAATATTTAGAATATTTTTTTATATATGGTTATGGAAAAAGAAAAGAATAAATTACACAATGATGATATTATGTGATATAATAGATAATGGAATAGTTTATTTAGAGAAAAAGGATAAAGAATAATTAAAAGAAAATTGTTAGTTTCATATTTACATATTATTTTATTCTCTTTAATTAAATATAACTTCAAAATTTGTTCAAAAAAAAAGAAAAAATTAGAAAATAATGGAAAGAAAAATCTAAAAATACTTTCTGAATTATGTACAAAATATTATTCATTTAAGGAACTAACAATTATTTCCTAAATAAAAAAATCTATATTATAAAAATCTATTTATATACCAAAGAAAATTCATATTTATAGATTTGTAATATTCTATAAATATTAATAAAACAAATTTTTCTTTTTTTAATATATCTGAAAATTTAGAAGAATCAACTTTTATTCTTATTATTGATTTATCATGACCTTATTAATGAAATTAAACATGAAAATATATTTTAATTTTTTATTTAATGAGATAAATATGTTTGAATTATGTTTTTTACATTTATTATTTTAATATATTGTTTATTGTATTTAACAATAATAATCCTTCTTTTTTAATTTTCCTATATTCTTCTAAATTGAGAAAAGAAAATTCAATAAATATAAAAAAGAATTGTTTGAGTCATTATTTCCAAAAATGAAATAGTTTCCTGATTTCAAAAATTTCCATTTATTTATTTAAGATAATCGTTTATTTGATAACTTTTATATTTTTCTGATATAAATATATTCTCCTGTTACCTTATTTCTTGCTTTATGAACTTTCCTATAAATCATGAATGAATTGTTTAAATTATTTTTTAATTTTTTTATCACTCTTTTTTAAACATTGATTAAGAGAAAAAGTATTCTTATTTTGATTGATTAAACAACATATATGTTGATATCTTTAAATATTTTTTTTGAAGAATTAATTTAAATTAAAAAGTAGTATGAATTAATTAACATTCATTTTATTTTAATAATATTAATTAATTGTTTAATAAAAAAATTTATTTTATGAATAACTAAAAAAAATAACAATTTATAAATCAAATGGAAAATTCATCTTTAATAACTTTGTCAAATCTTTTTAAAGAAATAGATGAAAATGACAAATCCTGAAGGATGGGATTTTGAGAAAAAAATTATATGTATTTATGGATAAGGACATTATCTTCTGAAGATGAAAGAAATTTCAAATTTTAAAAGTTTTTTAATTCCATCAACTAGTTATTTAGATAAATAAAAAATTCCTTTATTTGATTTTTCTACTCCAATAACAGAATATCGATTAGATTCAGACTATTTTTGTCATAGAATATTTTAAAACAAATATTTATCTTTTGGAATTATATCAATTATTATATTATCAGAAAAAAAAAAGTTTTGATGAAGATGAAGAAGAAGAAGAAATAGAAATTAAAACAAAAATTATGAAAAAAAAATTAGAGAATTAACATCTGAAAACTTTATTAAACTTTTAAAAATATGTATATCTGAAAGAGAAAAAACACGTCCAGAACCTGAATTAATAATAACTGAAATTGAAAAACTTATTAATGAAAAAGGTTCAATGAGTGAAGAATTAATAAAAAAACTAAAAAATAATGTTGAAATATCAACAAATACTATTAATAAAATTATAACACTTGAAAAAAATATTAATAATTTAGATTCTACTAATGAGCCTCAAAAAACAGGAGAAAAATAAAAAAATATTAATTAAAAATAAAAGATGAAGGAATTTCAGAAAATAATATTCCTGATAAAAAAGAAGAAAAACAAATTGAAAATAAAGTAAAAAATGATATAAATGATTGTTGTCTTAAAAAAAAATGATAATGAACAAGAAATAAAAGGATTAGATAATAACATTCTTCAAAGTGTTGATAAAGAAATTAAAAATGAAAATAATATAATAGAAAATAATAATAAAGAAAAAAAAAATAAATTAGAAAAAAATGGTAACAAATAAATAGATATATAAGACAATGAAATTATTTTAATAAAAGAAAAAGAAGAAAAAGAAATTAATATTTTAAAACAAAACTTTAATATATATTCTTATATAAATAAAAATAAAAAAAATGAAAATGAAAATAAAAGTGATAGTTCATCTTATTCTGAAAAAATAATTGACAATGATGAAAGAATAGATTTACAATTAAAAAGAAAATTAAGTTAGATATTTCAACTCAACAATTAGAAGAAGAAAGTATTAATAATTCCTTTATTGATGATGATAATAATGAAAAAAAAGAAAGTATATATGAATCATCATTTTTAAAAGAAAATGATGAAGAAAAAATAAAAAAAAAATTAATGATTTGAATTCTAATTCAAATTCAGAGTCAATTATAAATGGAATATATATATTAAAAATTGAAGAAGAAAAGAAATTTTATTTTAACTTCAGAAAGTATTGATAGATTATCAAAAATATATTTTTGAATTAAATCAGGAATTCCTGTTTTATTAGAAGGACCAACAGGAACATCAAAAACATTATCAGCAGAAATTATTTGTGATTATTTGAAAAAGGAAAAAATTAGATTTAATTTAAGTTCAGAGATAACAATTTCAGATTTATTAGGAAAATATATAGGAAATAATAAATCTTGGGCAGGAATAAAATTAAAAGATAATCTTTTGTTGATGCTTATAAAAAAGGAAAATATTTAATATTAGATGAAATTAATTTAGCTTCAAAATCTGTTTTACAATGTATTAAAGAAGCATTAGATAATAATTTTTTAAATATTGATATTTATTTCTTCACAAAATTATAATGTAATTAAATCTACTCTAAAGGCACAATTCATCTCAAAAATTTTTATTTCTTTAGAAAAAAAGAAAAAATTAGAAGATATTGCTATATCATTTTATAATAAAATTCAAAATTTAGCTAAATTAATAAATGATTTGATGAAAAGAGAAGAAATAAAAAATGAAAAAGAAATTGAATGGGCTTTTGAAAAAATAGAAAAATATCCTTTCAATTTTAACATTATTTTACCAGAATTTAAACTAAAAGATATTATATTCTTATTTATTAATTATGAAAAAAATGCAGAAAGTGATATAATTCCAGGTCCATTATTATTAAATGATTCTACAAATTTTCAATTGAATGAAATGTCCAAAGTTTGTGATAAAAACGGCGAAATACTTTCAGAATGCTTTGATGAAATGATTAATTTCATTTTTTTAATTTATTTGAAGTTGATGGAAAAATTGAAAATAATAATGATATTTTAAAAAACAAAATTTTTGCAAAAATTCAAGAAAAAGAAAAAGAAGATTTTTCTGCATACACTGAAAAAGAAAAATTGGAAAAAATTAAAAAAAATAATGAAAAAACAAATTTATTGAGAAAATTATATATATTTACTATACTGTTTGAGAAATTGGATTCACTTAAACCATATCAATTATCTTTTAAAGATATAGAATTATTAAATCACAATTGGATATCAAATAAAGATTTAATTTTAAATTATCCATCATTTTATTTTTGGTTATGTAAAAATTATGATTTTTTTGAAACAATTAAAAAAGAAATAATTATTAATTCCAATAAAAATATAATTCCTTTTTGAATTATTTGTTTAAAAATTATTACATCTATAAATTGTATTACAAATAATGAAATTGATAAGAGATATCAACAAGATATAATTTGTTTCATAAAAAATGAAATTAAAAATAAACAATCAAATTTAAATTCTAATTGGATTAATTTAGTAATGACAAATGTGAATGAAAAAATTAAAGTTCAAATTTTTGGAATTTTATATTATTTTATTATTGAAATATCAAAAGATTCAAAAATAATTAGAAATAAATTAAATGAGGAAAAATATAATATTATAAAGGATATATTTAAAAAAATATATTCATCAGTGTTTTTAAATCAATTATCTGATATTTTGAAAAAAGATATTAATTCTGAAGAACCTATTATAAAATTTATTGTTAATCCAAATGATTATATTTATCAACAATTTACTGTTTTATTAGATAACTTAAAAAATAAAATAATTTCTCATCAATCTTTTCAAGATTTGAAAGAAATGATGAATAATTATGGAAAACAAT
>JAJJLU010004107.1:0-18518 GCA_023807065.1 Isotricha intestinalis
AATTTTTCAAAATATTTATAATTTTTATTCTTTTTTTTATTTAAATATTTTTTGACAAATAAGACATTTCTTTCTTCACTAATATTTTTGTTTCATTAATAATATTAAATTATTTATTTTTCTCCTCTCCTAAATATTTAATGTGTATCTCTCTTTTATTCTTTATTTTCTTCTTTATTCTCTTCTGCTTTTTTTCTATTAAAAATTCTAATTCTTCTTTTGAATTATTACTTTCTTCATTTTTTTTCTTTAGTATCTCTTTTGTAATCATATTTTTGATTTCTCTTTTTCTTCTTATTGAATTTTTTTCACTTCCACTTTCTTCTGATTTTAAATCTTAAATAATAATCAATACTTTTTCTTTTTTATAACTTAAATATTTTATTTTTATTGTTTAATTTTTCGATAGTTGATTTTTTTCTAAGATTGTTGAAAATGAGGAAATAAGTTTTTTTAATTGATTATTTTTGACCTCTTTCATCATCAATAGAATTTTATTTTTTAAAGAAACATAGATACTAGAATAACAAACTAAAAAATTAATATTAATAAATCTTATTTTAGTTATATATCTATAATTAATTAATTAAATTATTAATTTAAAAAAAAGCAAATCTCTTCTTTTTTCCAAAATAATCACTTAACAATAAAAACACATAAAAATTTTAATTATCACTTAGCTTTGAATGAAAATGAATACAAACTTTGAATATATAATCCGATATTTTTTCTTCAAGATTACAAAAAAATATGAAACAATTAAATGGAAAAAAATATAATTCCTATATTAAAAAATTTACTGACTTAACATAAGAATATTCATTTAAAATTCCTCAATATGATGATTATCCAATAAAAAAGAATGAATATTGTTTAATAAAATAGGAGATCTAATTCTTTTTCTTTTTTTTTCTTATCAAATCTATAATCAAATAAGAACACAATTAAATTTCATTATTCAAATTTTTTTTTTTATCATTCTTACTTTAAATGAATTAACACTTTATTAATTTTATAATATTTTTATTATATTAAAAAATTCTCGAATTTAATCCCTTAAAATCAAAAAAAGATTTTATCTTTATTAAATATTTTTTTAAAATTTACAATTAAAAAAATGTTAGTTTTGAAAATTCATTAACACAAAATTTTTACTTAAAATATTATTAAATATTTTTATCTTTCAGGATATTTATTATCTTTTACAATTTTGATAATTATTGTATATATTTATTAATCAATATAATGAATTTAATATTTAACTATTTTTTAAGGGTTTTTTTAAATAATTTCAATTTTCTTTTAATTATTAACACTAATTTAAAGTTTTTTGTGTTTTAATTATTTCTATAATTGTTGATAGAAAATCTATTTGATAGTTTTGAAAAGTTTAACAAAATATATGATAATATATTTAATAGTTTTCAATATAGGAGATATATTGATTTTATTTTTTATAATTTGTTTTTAACAATAATGATAAACATGATGAAAATTGTTTTAAAGTTTACTTTTTAAAAAATTAAATTTAAAAGTTAAATTATTATAATTAGAAATATATTATTCAAATTAATCATTTAATCTCTCCCATAATATTCATCTTCATCACCATCATCACTTCTGTCATAATAATCATCATCATCATCATCTTCTTGTTTTTTTTCTTCTTCATCTTCTTGTTTTTGTTCTTCAAGATCTTTTGATGGGAAATTAATATCTTCTTTTTTTTCTTCTTTTTCTTTTTCCCTTTTCATTTCTTCATTTTTTTTTATTTGAGCTTTTACATCTGAGAAATAATTTTCATCAATATCATCACCTAATAATTCATATAATTCTAATGTTTGATTAATTTGAATATTTAAATTTTTAATTTTATTTATTTCTTGATTAAATTCTTTTTTATTATAGATATTTTTATCCCATATATCTGGAATAGTTAAATAATTAGAAATATTATTGTAATTATTTTTAATTTTATCTTTTTCGTTTGATAAAAATAGTAAAATCAAAGTACGAAGTGCAGGTTTTAAAACTTCTTTAGTTATCATTGGTGAATCATTAAAGTATTTTTTAATTTCTTCTATTTTATTTTCTTCTAATTGAATTTGGAATTGTTTAAATTCATTTTTTATAACCCTAAATATTAAAATCAAATAATAATCAAATAAATTTGTTGTTTTATTTATAGTAAAAATTTCATTTTCTTTGAAAATTTGTTTGAAATCATTTGAAATTTTATCATCTAAAAATTTAAAAGTTTCAAAAATTAAACTGTTTTCTTTGATAAAATGGGCATTTTTTTGCTCATTTTTTAATAAAATTTTATTATTATTTAAATAAATAATTAACTCTATAAAATCTTTGATAATTGATTTAAATAAATTTATATTTTCTATATTATCAGTATAAAATTGATATAATATTACTTTCTCAGATAAACTAATTTCTTCTGTTATATATTCTGTATTGAATTTGGTTATAATATCAATATTTTCAAAACTAAGATCTTCATTTTGATATATGAAATTACTGATGACATTATTAAATAATTTTTTATTTTTTAATAAAAGCTCAGTCATACTTTCTTCAATAACATCCATATTTATTTCAAATTGATTATATAATTTATAATCATTATTAACTATTACTTTTCTATATGAACTATTAAATACAATATCAATCAATGAAAATTTTTTTGGTAAATTTAATAAAAATATATCATTTTCATTTGCATTTTGAATATTTATTTTATTTTTACAATTTTTATCAAAAATACCTTTCTCAATCTTAACATCCAATAAATCTGAAATTTCATTATTCTGCTCTTCAATAAATTTATTGTAAATATTTTTATAACTTTTTCCTATTTCATTATTATCATCTATAAAAAAGTCAGATAATTTATTTTCTTCTGATAATTGAAGAACTTTTTTTTTATTATTTTGTATATTTAAACTATTATAAAAACTTATAAACTCATTAATCGGGATTTTATTTTCTTTATAAAGTTGTTCATCTTTTAATATTATTTGTTCTGCTTTTTTTCTACTTATTGAAAGAGAATATTTTTCATTAAATAAATTTAATACATTGTTAAAATTATTAAGAAAATCTAAAGAATATTGTTTCTTTTCCATTGACGAATTATTATGTTCTAAAACTCTTTTTAACATTGGATATTTATTTTTTTCATTATGTTTTACTATTTCTAATAAATAATCTTCAGTTATATAGTCTGAATAATAAAAATAATTATAAAATGGATATTCCGAATCATCATAATCTTGATATTTTTCTTCTAATAAATTAACGGAAAAAAATTTATCATTTTTATCAAATTTTTTTAATTTATCAATACTTTTATAATCTGTTTTAAAATCATTTATTTTTTTCAATATTATTTCATCTAAATTTTTTTCCAAATTAATAAATGATTGATAATCAGTAATACTAACTGATTTATTTAATTCAGTAAATATGTCAAAAAATACATAATTCATAAAAATATCTATTACAGAAATGTCTTTTTTATTCAATTCAATTTTTAATAATTCCCAACATTCTCTGAGCATTTTCATCCAATCCATATTTGCTGGCAAATAATTATCAAATTTTTTATTTTCAGTATATAATTTTGCGAAAAATAAATGAGAATATAAAATAAAGTTTAATAATCTATAAGAAACTTGACTTAAATTTCTAATTTGTTTATCATCCTTTTTCAAAAAATCTTCATCAATTTTTATAATTCCTTTTTCTTCCATAAATAGTTTTTCTATATATTTTTCTTTAAACTCATCAATAGTCATATAATTATAAAGATTGAATCTTTTTTTTGTTTCTTTATCAAGTTCTTCTTTATTTTTAAAAATTCTAAAATAATTTTCCCTTTTAACAGGTTTAACACCACCAAATTCATTTTTTGTACTTCCTATTGGTTCACCACATTCTTTACAATTGAGGTCTAAATATTTATGATTTGGAACACCTCCAATGATAGAATGATAAAAACCATTTTTACATAAACATACAAAACATCCTTGATTTGGAATTTTTTTAAAATGAGATTCAATCTTTGAGTATATTTCATAAATGGGAAGATTACTTATATTATTTCCAGGATAATAATATTTATTAATATTGTCAATATTTTTCTTATTGTATAAAAAACTATAAATACTATTTGTAGAATTACAATCTAATTCATTTAAGCAGTAACGATAAGAATATAGTAAAAGATTTAAACTTTCTGAATCTATATTATAATCTGATTTAATTTTTCTGTATTTTTCAGGATTGTAAAAAAATTGAATTGCAGTTAATATTCGGTTATAATTTTTAAATAAAGGTAAACATATATTCTTATAGAAATTAATATAAATGGGAGATTTATCAAAATCTTTTAATTTCAAACATGATAATATTATGTTACTTGTGGAAAAATAAAAAATATCAATTCCATATTTTTTTATATTTAAACCATTTAAATCATTAATTTGAAATTTTTCATTTTTATATTTTTCTATAATGTTAGTAAAAGAATCATAATTTTTAAAATTTTCTTCATTAGAAATATATTGATATATAAATGGATTTTCTTCTTCATTTATTATGAATTTGAAAAAATCAGTAAATTCGTTTAGTTTATATTTTTGTATATATTCAGAATTCACGAAAACATAAATGTTCTTTTTATTTTTGTTATAAATTATTTTATAAATATAAAGAGTTATAATATTTCCAATAATTTTACTTTTATTAATTTCTTGAATTATTTTTATTGGATTTTTTAATTTTGCACTACATTTATCAATTAAATTAATAAATGTATAACAAAATGTTCTTATATATCCTATACAAAATAATTCACACATATTTTTATTTTTATCATTTAATCTTTTTGGGTGAGAAACATAGTTTTGTAATAATAAAACACATTCTTTAAAAACATCCAAAGGTTCTTGTTCTAACAATATCTTTTCTTTTTTATCATGTAAAACTTTATTTAAATAAATATTTGAGTTTTTTTCAAAAAAATATAATAAAGTTTCTGATAAAGTAAAATGATTATTTTCATTTGGATTATCCAAAATATTTTCAATAAGATTTACGATTTCATTTTTTTCATTTAATATTTTAGAAATAGTTTTTATAAATATTCCTTTTAATGGAATAATAATTGTTTTTAATAATAATTGTAAAATTTCATTAGAATTTATTATAATTTCATTTTCTTTTATCATGTTTTCAAAAATTGCAGTTCGATAATTTATATCAGGAATTTTTTTTATTTCTTTAAAAAATATATATTTTAATAATTCATAATATCCTTTATCTTCATAATTTAATGATTTTTTTATTAATTCATATAAATTATTTACATTTTCAATTAAATAATCTGATTGATTTAAATCATTTTGTTGTAAAATGTCATTATTTTCTTTAAGATTTATAGATATTTTATTTAATATTTCTAATTCAAGTTTATCATTTATATCTAAAATATTATATATTTTAAGTAATTCATCTATTATATACATTTCATTTAAAAAAATATATAAATCATCATTTAAATTTTGAATTATTTTAAGAGCATTTTTTAATTTATCAAAATAATCATGTATTTCAATTTTCTTGAAATTTATTATTGGAGGAATTATAGAATAACATATAGATGCTAATATTAAATAGTAACATTCATTTACTTCATTTGTAATCTTTGGATTTTTTTCTTGATTTGTTATATATCTTAAATTTTTATTTTTTAAGGTATCTTTCATTAATTCAAATAATTTTTCTTCATCTTTAAAAATATCCTTTAAAATGGAATATATATGAAGAATCTTTATAATATAATTAATATTTGATTCTATCCAATTTATTTTTATTAATAAATTTTTTAAAGGTTCATCTTTATTATTTTTTATTATTTCTATATTTTCATTAAATCTTAAATTTAATAATAAATTTATTAATCTATGATTAATATCATTATATGATAAATTATAATAATTGATCATATTATTAAAATCATTATCATCACTATTATATTTAACTAAATAAAAAGTAATATAATCATTTAAAAATAAATCTATTGGAATTTTATTCATAATTTCAAAAATAAATTCTTTTTTTTTAATTTCTTGATGTATTAAAGATAATAAATTTGATTCTTTGTAATTGAAATTATTTTTAACACTTATTTCATCTCCTTTTAAAAATTCTCTAAGCATTTTTTCATTTCTCATAAATTCATTAGAAATATTTTGTGATATATAATTGGATAATTCTCCATAAAAATTATAAAATCCAGGAATTATGAAATTTAAAATAAATTTTGGTTTATATTTTTTGTCTTTTTCAAATTTTATGTATTTTATATATTTTTCCTTAATTTCCCTAATAATATCATCTTTCAATAATTCTTTATGATTATCTATTACTAATAATGAAGTTAAAAAGTTATTGTCTTCTAATATATTTAAAATATTATTTATATATTGAGCAAAAATTTCATCTCTGATATATTCAATTAATATTGATATAATATCTATGCTATTTTTATTAATAAATTGATTATTATATATTTTTTCAATTAAATTATTCCCTTTATCTTCTATATATGATTTTGCTTTATCTATAATATCTTGAGAAAATTGATCATTATTTTCAAAATATATTTCTAATTTTTGAATATAATTATCTAAATTTATATTTTCTTCATCACCATATAAGTTCTTTACTTTTTTATTCAAATAATTTCTTAAAATAACTTTAAATTCTTTATTTAAATCTATATAATCATTATTTAAAATCTCTTTAATTGGTTTATTTAATAAATCCTCTAATACTCTTTTTTTACCATTTAAATTATCAATAAACAATTGATTAACATCTGGGTATATATTAGGCACAGAATAAATTTTATCAACTTTATTTCCAACTTTAAAATTTCTTTGAATATGAACTATTAATATAAATTTAATATTTTGTGTTTTATATTTATTTTCTACAAAAGAAACAATAAAACCTAATTTATTTGAATTTTCATGATCAAAGTGAATGAATATAAAATTTTTATTTTTACTATTCGTATTTTTATTTTTACTTATTATTCCATCAATTATATTGTTTAATTCTTCTTCACTTTTAATTTCAGAAATCAATTTAAAACTTGAGGATTCATCTAAACAATCAATTACATTTACAATATTACTAAAAGTATAAATGATAGAAATCTTATTTTTTTCATCTTTATTAATACTTTTTATGTAATCATTTAAATTATAAAAAATATTTTGTTGATTAAATGTTTCTTTAAGAATATTTTCTTCTGGTAAATTAATTATAATATCTTGAGGTAATAATTTTGCTATTTTTTTAAATATTTCTTTTTTTATATATTGTTCTTTATTTTCATTATTTTCTAGATTAATGCTGTGATAATAAATTAAACCTAATATATCCTCTTTTTTGCATCCTATTAATAAATCTTTTAATTCATAATTTATTTTATATTTTTTATTTATATGAACAATAATTTCTTTTAAATTTAAATCATCATTTATAATTTTTTCACATAATTTTTTTTGTGAATCATCTAATAATTTATCAAAAGAAATAAGAATTTTTTCAAATCTATTTAAAAAAGGTGGTTCCACTTTATCAATAAAGTTTTTATCAACCATAATAATTATTCTAAAAAATTGATTAATAAAAGCTAATTGTTCACTGAAATTTCCATGACATATTCTTGCATATCTTTTACCATCTTTAATAATATAATTCATATTAAATAAATCATAGAAAAATGGATAAATTTGTTCTAAATTTTGAAGTATAATTAAATGTTCTTTTGCTGCATGATCTTGGATTTCACTTATTTTTTTAAATTGATATTCATTATTATTATCATTAGGAAAAGGACTACCTTCTATAAAATATATTTCTTTATTCTTAATTTTATTTGAAATATTTTGATGAATTAATGGAGCGAATGAACGCTTTATTTCTAATAATAAATATCTGCTTCGATAATCTTTAATATTTGTTATAATAGTATTAATAAAATCATATTTTTTTATATTTTCATTTTTAATTGTATAATTGAAAAGAAAATCGCTTCCATCTTTATTCTCACATACTGAATTATAAATTTCTTTAAAAAATAATACAGAAGATATTTTTTTTTTGTTTTTTTTTAGATTTATTTTTTCTGTTAAATCTTTAATAAAATCTTTATTAGAAGCAAAACATTCAAATTCATTATCATTATCGATATCTATTTTAATTTCCAAGCCTCCAAAATTTCTTTCAATATATTTTTCTATAATTTCTACATTCGACACCATATTATCACTTTCATTATTTTCATTTAATTCAGTAGCAATTCCTTTTATTAAATAAAAATAATCTCTATTTCCATGAAAATCAATTTTAATTTTTTTATCTTTCCAATATAATTTTTTATAATCATCTAATTTTTCTATATCTTCAAATTGTTGAATTAACCAGGGAACTTTTTTATCCAAAAATTCTTTATCCAAAAATGCATTTAATTTTTTTTTCACTTTTTGAAATGTTTCAAATTCATATTTATCTTTTTCTGGAATTCCTTCAAATAAGGAATTAAAAGTAGAATCTTTTTCATATTTGTTTATTATCTTTTTATATTCTTCTAATTCATATTGTTTATAAACAGTGAGTTTTTTTAATTCTTTTAATAATTCTTTATATCTAAAATATACTTTAGGTAATAAATTAACAAATATTTTATTATCCTTAAACTTTTCATTAATACTTTTTGAAATACTAATAGAAGTCTCCCTTAAATCATCAATATTTTCATCTAAATCAGGGACTGATAAAGATAAAGCTCTATTTATTTTAGAAGCATCTAAAGTCCAATTGCTAATTCCAACAAAACTTACACCTTCTTTATTTCCATCATATTCTAATTTACTATGCAAAACTTTTAATGGATTGTATTTTGATCTTTCTGCCAATCCTAATTCATCAAATAATATCATAGATATTGGTAAATCTTCTTTATTTTCTCCTTTTTCAATTAATAATTGTAATTTTCCCTCTGCAATTTTAAAAATATTTTCCACATCTTCTGGAATAGTTGACTTAGAACCTTGAAAATAACTTTGGATAATTGATGGAAATAATTGAAGAAATTTTGATTTTGAATATTTCCCTCTCATTGATTTATATATTAATTGAGAACTTAAACTTTTCCCACTTCCAGGTTTTCCTATAATTATTAAAGCAATATTTGTTAATAATGAAATATATAATAAAAAAATATTCTCCCTTAATGATTTATTATTTCCAATTCCTCTATCTAACTTTATCTCCTTTAATAAATATTTTTCCTCTAATAAAACAATATCACTGAAATGATTGAAACTGCTTAAATTATTATTTTGAATTTCGTTTTTTATATATGATTTAAAAGGTTCATTTATTTTATCCAATAATTTTCCTTCTATTTGAGCTTCATTTTTATTTTCTGAATCTTCATAATTTACCAATTCAATAAATAATGGCATTAATCTACCATCAAAATTGTCCCTTGTCTGTTTATCAACTAATCTAATATAATAACATAAATAAATAGAAATTATAATAGATTTCATTTTTTTTATTTTTTTTTCATTAATATTATCATCGTTTCCATTTTTTATGTCGAAATAATGAATAAAAAATTTATAACATTTAGTAAATCTAGTCATTTCTCTAAGTGAAACTACAGATGGATCAAAAGTTTCCCTTAAATATTCATGACATTTACTGATGGCCTCTTCAGTTTTTTTTTTTAATTTTTCTTCTTCTTCAGTAAAAAGATTTGAGATAATACTTGAAATATATTTATTTTCATCTTCTCGTTCAATTGAACCAAAATTAAATACATAATACATTAAAGATTGAGGCAAAATATTTACTAAATAAATTAATTCATTATCATCATTTGAATAACTTAATCCACATTTTATTTTATTTTTTATTTTTTTTCTATATGGATTACATGCTCCAATTAATCTTATATTTTCCTCAAGTCTTTCTCCATTGTAAGAACCATTTATAAAAATTTCAGTTATTAAAGCAAGAGAATCACAAGTATTTAATTCATCAAAAAATACCCATAATTCTTTATCTTTTTCTTCTTTTGCTTTTTTATTTATTTTATTCATTCTTTCTATTATAATATCATTTGTATAACTTGGATTTATATTAATCACTTCTAATGTTTCTTCTCCATTATTTAATAAATGATTCAATTTTCTTATTAATGCTGTTTTCCCACAACCTGTTTCACCCATTAATATCACAGGTATTTTTCCTATTATTCTATATAGAATTAAAATCATTTTTTTAAAGTTATCATTTGTTATTACATATTCATTTTCATTTATTATTTCAAGCAATGATTTTTTATCTTTTTCAATTTCATTTTCAATTTCATTATCTATAGGATTTTCAAGATTTAATATCTTTTTCAATATTTCTAAATAATCTTTTGTATTTTTATATTTTGTTAATCCATCTTTAGAAATATCCAAAGCAATATATTTTTTTTTTTCTTTGATAATAAAAATTAATGGAGTTTTAAATGTTTCATTTTTTAAATCATTTTTATATCTTTGAGATAATAAATCTATATAATCTCCATTATTTTTATTTGCGATTTCATCATTTATTAAGAGTTTTGAGAATTCTCCATCAGTAAAATATTTTGTCCCTTTTGCGAATTGCTCTATGCATTCTTCAGTAACATCTTTCAAAATATCCTCACTATTTTTTTCAGTATCATCTTTTCTATCATCTTTATTCATATTTTTATCTTTACTATTATCTTTATTTATATTTTTAACTTTTTTAAGAAATGTTAATTTGTCACCATCAAACTTATTATATTGACTGATAAAGAGATTAATAAAAATATTTATTTGATGATATGAATATTTTGTCATTCCTATGTTGTCTCTGATAAATTGATAAATCTCTTCATTGTTCTCCTTACCTAACATATGTTTAAAAAGTTGAATTTTTTCTGAAGATAAACATAAATTCGGAATTTCTTCCAATTTAATAATATCTATATAAAAAGATTTTAAAATATCATAATGTTTCATAAAATCATTAAAACAATTAGGAATTTCAATATATATTTCAATATTTTTAGGAATATATATAATATTTTCATTGTTTGAATAAAATTTTGTTATTAGAAAAGAGAATAGAAATTCATTTAAAATTGAATGCTCTTTATTTTCAAATAAATCTAAATGTATTGCAACATCATTATAATCATTATTTGTTTTAATCTTTTTTAAAATATTGTTTAATGTTTTATATATAATATTTTTTGTAATATTTCCACCTAAAGGAAAATATACATATTTTTTCTTATTATTTATTATTTCATTTTTGATTTTCGTTGATTTTCCTAATCCACATATATCAGATTTAATAATATGTGTATTCTTATATAATGAAATGATAATATTTTCATTTTCTGAATCAACATATGAAAAAGAAGAAGAATTCGTTGTTAATGAATGTTTTTTTCCAAGATTAAGCATTATTGGATTAAATTTTTTTAATTCATTTAAAAAGAATTCACAATTTTTATTATATATAAAAATTAAACATGAATCCATATATTCGTTTGTATTAATTTTATCTATATTTTCTTTTTCTTTTTCATTATAACATTGATTTTTATATGTTAATAATCTATCAATAAAATTATTCATAACTTTTTGTTGATAATTTGAAAAAGAATTATTTACTTCTACAACAAATAATGTATTATATTTACATAAAATTGCCCTATTGAAAAAAGCCTGCATTTCTTCATAGGAAGTTTCTTTATTACTAATTAATATATTTTGAGCGATGGGAATTTTTCCAATTTTATCTAAAAATATCTGTAATATATCTTCTTCCATTGAATTTGATTGAGATTCATATATATAAAGTCCTTTTAATTTATTATTTTTATTTTCATTTTGATTTGATTCTTTTATCAATATTTTTTCATAATGTTTTTCAAGGGATAAATTATTATTTTGAAATACAGTAGTAATATATTTTGATATATTATCAAAAGAATTTTCATTGTATAAATCATATTCATTAACATAATCATTTGTATTTCTTGAATTTGAAAGATATCCTTCTTTAATAATTGATTTATTATCAGTATTATTTAAAATATATCTTAAAAATGAATCAATTTTAAAATTTCCTTCTAAATGCTTTATTATACTTTCAAATTGTTTTCCATAAAGAAATCTTAAATTGGTTTTTTGTTTATAAATTAAATCAAGTTTCCTTATTATATTATTTTTTGCATTGAATAAAAAATTCTGAATGTCTATAAAGTCTTTTTCTTTATTTTCTAAAAAATATTTGATTTTTGGATATTCAATTGAAATATTTATTGAAATAGGTAAACTACTTCCTTTTATCCTTAAAACATTCATATATTCATAAATTATTTCAACGTTATTTACTATATTTTTGAAAAAAATCAAAACATCATATTTATTTTCCAATTGCTTAGAATTAATATTTTCAGACAATTTTTTCGTTTCTTTTGGTTTTATATAAATTTTATTTTTCAGTTGTCTTAATTTTTCAATTGTTATTTTTTTTGGGATTTTTTCTGTCTTTTTTTTTTCTACCTTATACACCAATTCTTCATCATTTTGAAAAAAAATAAAATTTGCATTTGTAATTATTTCTTTAATTTCATCATAAAGATTAATAGAAAAATCAAAATTCTGATTAAGTTCAATTATTGAAGGATAAATTTCTGAAAAATTCTCAAATCTTTTAATTAAATCATTGTCTTCCATTTTTGTTTTTATATTTAATAAAATTTGTTTAAAATCTTGAATTTTTTTTAGTTCATGAAAGAATCCAACACAATGAGATGTATCATTTATATCTTTTAAACTAATTGTCCCATAATTAGGTTCTATTTTATCGTATAAAAGTTCAATCTCTTCCGTTGTTTTAGATAATAAAAAGTCATAAGCTTGTTTTTTATCGAATAAACAATTAAAAAATTTTATATAATTACTTTTATTATTATTTTCTTTACTATAATCATATATTCCTTTTTCTTTTAATTCTTTTAAATTAGTTTTTAATTCTTCAGGACCTTGCTCTGATAAATTTTTATATTTTAAAGATAAAAATTCTTTCAAATCTTCTTTTCCATAATTTTTTTGAAAATTATTCATAAAATAAAATATGCTATTTATATCTTTTTCATAATTTTTACTATTCAAAATAATATTTAACTCTTCTTCATACATTTGTTCACTATTATTATTTAATTTCATAATTTCTGTTATTTCTTTTTGAATTTCAATATCATCACTATTTTTTATTTCTTCTTGTATAGTATTTATAAGATTATTTTGTCCATTTAATTTCATATTCTTCATATTTTTTAATTTTTCATATGCATTTTCAAAACGTTCATCTGGATTACCTCCTTCAGATTTTGAATAAAAAAGTTTAAATATTTTTAAATCTTTAACCTCATTGACTTTCTTTGCTTTATTTTTATACTGTAATAATTCATTAATTTCAATTTTTATTGAATTATATAAATTCACTTTTCCATTTTTTATTTGTTCTATCACATTATTTATTTTATTAATTTCTTTTTTATTGAATTCTTTATGATATACTTCTAAAGCATCTTTAATATATAATAATTCTTCTAAAGTATTATTTATTTCTTCATTTAATTTTTTTAGAGTATTATAATATTCATTTGAATTTATATTTTTATTTTTTAGTAATTTAAAAAGATTTAATCTTTCCAAAATATTTTCTTCTTTATTTTTTAAAAAAGAATTTAATTGTTCAGTTTTCATTTCTTTTGATTCAAAATCATTAAATATTTTATTTAAAATTTGTATAGAATTATCATAATATGAATTATTATCTTCTTTAAGAATATCGTTTTTTTGTAATATACTTAATAATTCTATTTTTATATTTTTATCATTAGAATAAAAATCTGACTCATTAATTAAATAACGCTCATTTATTTTTTCCATTAAATTTTCATATTCATCTTCTTCTTCTTTTAATTTTAAACTCTCAACAAAATAAAAAAATTCATTGAGATCTTCTGAATTTTTTAAATTTAAAAAATGATTTTCTATATGATCTTTCATTTGCTCATACTTTTTATCTGAACAAATATGAAATAATTCAACATAAATTTTAATTTTTATTGTTTTTTCTAAAACTTCAATATTTTGTTTTAAAAAATCTAAATTATTTTCATTGATAAAAAAAAAATTTGATAAATTTACCAAAATTTTAATAATTTTATTTAATTCATCATTTTCATAAGAAGATGATAATATTTTTTTTTCTTGAATAATAGATTGGTATTTTTGTTTTAATAATGATAAATAATTATCTTTTTGATTTTTTTCAAGATTGTTTTCATTAACTAATTGTAAAATTATCTCAAAATCTTGAATTTTCTTTATTTTATTACATAATTTTAATAAATACTCCTCAATTTTTTTTTTGAATATTGTTTCAAATTCCTTTTTCTTAAATTCATTTATAAAATCATTATCTATTTTTTCAAAATCTATTCTTTCAAATATTTCAACATCTATTTTATTTGAATATTTTTCTTCAGAGTAATATACATCATAATGATAGATTAAATCTATGATTTCAATATTTTCTATATTTTTATCTTCTTTTATTATATTTTTAATATTCTGGTCTAAAATATATCCATATTCATCTTTTTCAAAATAATCATTACATTGTTTTTTAATTTTATTTTTCTCTTTTTTTTCATATATTTCTTGAACAAATTCATAATATTCCTGAAATGTTTTTCTTAATTCAAATAATATTGGAATATTCTCTTTTTCAGGGGAAGAAAACTTCTTTAATAGTAAATCCCAAAATTTATTTGTAAAATACACAAGTAATTTTTTTTTTTCTTTTGAAAATTCAATAATATCGATAATCAATCCAATAATTTCTTTGATATTGATTTGTGTTTCTAATTCAATATTTGGAAATTCAATCGGTTGAAAATCTTTCATTGAAATGATTTTTTCTTTATTTTGTTCAATTACTTTTAAAAATGTATGAATTCCTGTGAAATAAGATAATCCATTTTCTTTAAATTCTTTATATTCTTTATTTGTTGAAAAATTTATAAATTCATTTAAATAATTAATTTTCATATTGATTGGAGTTTTAAAATAAGATTTATATTTTAATAAAATATCAAATAAAATTTCTTTATTATTTGTAAATAGTTTTTCAAACACCTCCAAAAATATTTCATTATTATAATTATTTAAATAACATAAAATTATACCATAAAAATCAATGGGATTCAAAGAATTATCAGAAATTATATTTTCTGAATTTTCACAGATATCATTAAATTTATCATTAAAATTTTCTAAGTTATGAGTGATAATATTATTTTTTTGGTCTGGTTTATCATAAGTCTTATTAAATTCAGTTAATAATTTAGAACATAAATCTTTTTTTTCATAAACTTGAATAAATAGATTTATCAAAAATTCAAATTTTGGTTTTTTTGAATAAACATCAATGGAATCATAAAATAAATCATCTAATTTATTTTCTTCTTTAGAATCAATTAAAGATTCTTTAAAATAATTCATTTTTTCACAATAATCAATTATATCTTGTTTAATTTCTTTTTGAGCAAATCCAACATTCTTTTTAAGTTTTAATTCTAAATTATAAATAAAATAAGCTTCTTTAACCTCAAAATTAATTGTATATTGGTCTTTTTCATCAATTGTAAATTTCAATTCTACTTTATTCTTTTTTTCTTTTTTGATTTTATATTTAAAAATTTTTATATTCTTTGTATCATTTGTTTTTGAGAAAATTAATTTTGGCTCATTTCTTTCAAATTGTAATTCTTTTTCATATTTATCTTCTATTATCAATAAAAAATAAATTTCCTTTATTTCTATTTTATCTTTTTCCATATAAATTTTATAGAATAATATTTACTATTAGTACATTTTAAAAATAGTTAAAATAAAATACCAGAATACTCGTAATAGCACCCCAGTCGAAATAGAACCCCGCTATAAAATTTCAAAAAATTATATTTTCAAAATATTCGAATAAAACCCCCCCCTTAAAATTTTCATTTAACAATTTTTCATTGCCTGGGGGAGGTTTTATTCCGACTTTTACGCTAATTCATATATAAAAATAATGAAATATTATTATGATTTAATAGAAATATTAAAAAATGACAATAATTTAAAAATGTTATTTTTCTCATTAAATCAATTATAGGTTTAAATAAGTTTATTTACTTGAATCAAAAATAAAAATAACTATTAAAAGAAGAAGAGAATTAACTTTTAGATTAAAAGAAAAAAAAGAATTCTGAAGAAATTCATTAGCTAGATTAAAATTGTTTTGTATTAATACTAAACAAGATTTTTTATATATTTAATGTAAAAAAAAAGAACAATTAACCGTTGATGTTTTTGAACTATCTTAACTTGTTAAATTAAAACTCATTATTTTAACAATTAAATTGTTTTCATCAATTAGTAACATTGTTTTAATTAATTTAATAATTTATATATAATATTACAAAAAAATATTATTATGAAATTTATTTATCAAAAAAATGGAAAATTGAAAATATTATTTGTTAAAGATAAATATCTATAGTTAATAACTTAATTTTTTATTTTTAATAAATGTATAAAAGGAAAAACCTTGGATGCTTAATTTACAAAGCTTATTGTTTTATCATATATAATTAATATCCTATAATATGAAAGAGTTTTAGCTTCAAGAGAAAATCAAATTGAAGATTTATCTTCAGAAATTGGAACAATAAATGATACATTCTATGATATTCAATATTACATAATGAAAATATTCTTTTCCACAATAAATGTATTATTCCAAAAAATGATAAGTTTAATTTGGAAATTATTAGGAGTATGTTTCATATATGATATATTTATTCGTTTTAGAGAAAAAAAAATCAAAAATAAATCAAAATCCAAATAACATAAACATATATAATAATATAAAAAATCCTCCTCCAAAAGAAGAAAAAATAAAAGATATTGATTTAACTTTAGATGAAGATGATAAAGATGATAATATATTACCATATAAAAAATGAGTAAAAAAAAGCATCAAAAAAAATATTAAGAAAATATGAGAAAAAATCATATCAAAATTCTTTGATCAATTTCAAAAAAATTTAATGGGAAATTTTACCGAATTTAAAATAGAAGGTGAAGAATATGCAATTAATCCAACTGAAAAATGGCTTTCAAAATATATTTTTATATCTCAAATGAGTATCAATGTTACTTTTTGGATTATCTAAATTTAAACACAGTTTAAAATTTATTCCATCTCTTTTTTTGAAACAATTGAAAAAAGTAAATGGATGTTTGTAATTGGAAATTTCTTATTTCATCAATGGTTTAACGAATTTTTTAGGAACTACTGGAGCTTTTGAAGTTTATTATAATTAAGTAAAAAAATTTTACCTAAGTTAAAGATATTAAATCTGCTATTAGTTTATTGGAATAATATTTTTATTTGGTTTATTAATTTAAATTTATATTTTTTTATTTTTAATTTATTTTTTTTATTTTTTTTTAAATAATATGCCTAAAATTAGTTATGGATGTTTAATTAGTTGTGAAAAAACTATTTCTTTGTTTATTCAAAATTTGAGGATTATCAAATTATACTTAAAATTTAAGATGATACACATTTATTAATTAAACAAGATAAATTAAGTTAAGTTCAAGAAATGGTTTATAATATGAAGATACAAATGTTGATAATTAAAGTTTCTAAATATGATATATTTTAAATTCTTTTTGGAACAAATTTAAATTTATAATATGTATTTCTTTTATTTTTTTATATTTGTATTATACAAACTTACTATTATTTTTTTATGAACAAGTTCATTATTAGAATTCATTTCTTCCATTCCTTCATAAGTTTCTTTTATTCCTTTTTTAACTGGACTTTTTTTTGAGCTCCTTTATTTTTTTCTTTATTATTAATATTAATACTAATTAAAGTAAATTAAATTTGAAACAGTAAACAAAAAGATAATAAAAGCATAAATATTGACATAATATAAGAAAAATTCACTAAATATATATATAAAATATGATATAACATTATCAAATCTATCATAATAAAATTACAATTTAACATTGTACTAATATTACCACCATTAACAGAATTTTCAAAAGCAATTCTTGTAGGAACAATAATATCAATAGAACTTTCTAAAGTTGCAATAAAATCATTTTTTAAAGAAGAAAAAGCACTTTTAACTCTTTTATAATTGAATCTGTAGTAGAACTCGACAGTAAAATTTTATCATTAAGATAATTTTTATTATTTTTATATAAATTTTGAAATAAATCAAAATAATCTCCAAATTG
>JAJJLU010004108.1:0-18515 GCA_023807065.1 Isotricha intestinalis
ATCCCCAATCTTTTTAATTGATAGTTTTTTATATATAATTGTCTTAATTAAAAAGTTTAATATTAACAAAGTTATACTTTAATTAATTAAAATAAAATTATATTAAAAATGAAATAGATAATTTAAAATAAATTTATTAATTTATAAAATGGATATAGATGAAAATTGAAATTGATATATTTTTTTAAATGATAATTAATTATATTTCCAATTTGTTTTCTAAATATTCACATTAAAACATTAATATTTTTTTATTTTTTTTATTTATAAATTAAAAAATAAGAATAATGTATTTTGTCATTTAAAAAAATAAATTAATTATATCTAAAATAATATAAAATAATCTTTTCAAATTAAAATATATTAAAGAAAAAAAAATGGGAAAAAAGAGTAAATATAATTTTAAAAAAACTTTAATTTTTGTTAGATTTTTTAAAACATCCTCAATTGGTAAAAGGCTCAAGAGTTGGATATGATAAATTAGAACTTAAAAAAACTTCCACATCAGAATTAAAAAATATATCAAATATAATTATCCTTTATTTCACTAAAAGAACACGTCAAAAAACCCAAAATTCAAATTTTAAAAATTTATATATTAGAATTAAAAGAGAATTACAATTAAGAGAAAAAGATGAAAATTTAACAAAAATTAAATTTCAAGTTGAAGAATTTAAAAGAAAAATAATAGTCAAACAAACTCAAATTGAAGAAATTATTATTCCAGATTTTTTCAATGATAAAAAACAAATTCATATTTCTAATAATATTAATTCAAATAATGTAATTAATTGTAACTCATCTCCATCTTTATCTACTGTAAGTTGTGAAGAAAATATAAAAGAAGATATTGATAACATAATTAAAGATAAAAATGATTTAGAAATGTTTTATAATAAAAATCCGGTTTTTCAAATAGAAGATTATGAAGATATTAATTATCTTTTTTCTTGGAAAAGTAGTGATTTCATTTAATCAAACTTATATTTAGGGAATAATTATGAAATATTTAAAGTAAATGATAAGATAAGATGATTGAAGATGAAGTTTTTTTGTTTATTTTATTATTTTTGTAAAAATTCTTTTATAAATAATTTTAATTGTGAATTATATGTTAAAAAATGCAAATTTGGTGAGCGTTATAAATATCGTAACTTTTATCGTTATTGAAAATATGGAATATAATTTTTGTAATATATTATAATTAAATAAATTATTATTATATTAATTTAAATATTAAAAAGGGTACAATTATCAAAATTTTTAAATTTTTTCTTTTTCCAATTTATATATGTGAAAATAATTTAAACAAATTAATTTGTCTTAAAAACATAATATTGAAAAAATGAAGTGATATTATATAAACTCAAGAAATTAATATAAATTAGATTATAAGATTAACCTATTTGTTACTATTTTTTAAATAAAGAGTATGTTAATCAAAATTATATAATAATAATAAAGAGCAAAAGAATATTTAGATTCAAAAAATAATTCTTAATGAAAGGAAAAAAAAATATTTTAAAATAAAATAAAAGAATATGATAAAATATTTAAAAAAAATTAAAATATAAATAAAAGCACTGTTAAATTGGAATATTCCAGAAAAATTAGGAATAATTTAAACATATATATCAGAATAAACATATAATCCTTTTATTTTGCAATATGTATATTTAAGCCAAAATTGTTATCACAAATTAATTTAACATATTCATGTTAAATATGACAATCCAAATAAATTTTCAAGTGAAGAAAAAACTTTGAAAAAAAAATCTTTTTATTAATTTAGAAATATTGATATATAACTTTTTTCTTTTTTCTTTAAATAAAAAAAATGAAATGAAAAAAACAGAAGAGATAATAAAGAAAGATTTTTAAAATATAATTCAAAAGAAAATTATATAAATATTTATCTTTTCATAAATAAAAAAGAAAAATTAAAAAACAACTTTTGTAAATTCATTAATTTTCCAAATAAAATATTATATAAAAATAATCTTGTTGACGATTAATCAAAAAATAGAGGAATAGTTATATTTATAAAAAAAATAGATATTTTTGAATGATAATAATATATGCAATTTTAAATTTTGTCTTTGTTTAAAAGAACAAAAAAAATAAAATAATTTTTGTATGAATAATTAAATTAATTATATGATGAAATTTTGATTTTAACTGTAATTCCTATTTATTTAGGACTGGAATTGAATTTAAAATATAATTAATTAAAGTAAATTAAAAATTAGAATTTTGAATTTGGTTTTTTATTTATTTTTACATTTTTTTTTTATTCTTTTTTATCAGAATAATGGAAAATAATAATGACGATGAGCAACTAATTTTTAAATTAGAAAAAGATCTTGAAATAAATAATAAAAAACCTTTTAATAATAATATTAAACTTATAAATCCTAGTGTAAAACAAATAAGTTTAATAATGTATTCACGTAATTTTGCAAACAAAAAAAAAAAAAAAATGTTTAACAAAAATAATAATAATATATTAATAAATAGTAATTATAAGGATAAACAAAATATATCTTTGAATTCATCTTATTTTAAAAATTATAATAAAGATATTCCAACATCAATAAATAAAATAAAAAATTCTTTGTTAGAATATTCTAATAAAAAATTAGAAAAGAAAAGTTTTAAACCAAATAAATCAGCAAAAAATTTTAATTTAATTAAACAAAACATAAATGAAAAATATGAAAAATTCTTAATGAATAAATATAATAAATATAATACAATAGATTTAGTATATAAAATAGAAAATCAATATTCAAAAGTTCAATTTAATGATGAAAAAGATTTTATAAAAAGAATGGATAAATATTCTTATAAAAACCAATTACATGAAGAAAAAATAAATGAAATTGTAAATAATGAAAAGCCTAAATTACCAGAAAAAAAATTAATAGAAACTTTTAATAGATTAATTAAAGATTCAAACAGAAGAAATGAATTAAAACAAAAAAAAAGTAAAATTACTTCGGATGATATTTTAATGAATAATATTAAAGAAAATTTACCAAAGAGTAAATCAACGAAACCAATTAATAATAAACAATGGAATGAAATTTATGAAAAAAGATTTAAACAAAAATTAGATGATTATAAAAATAATTTAAATAAAAAAAAATTAGAAAATGAATTAAAACAAAAAAAAAATGAAGAAAATGAAATAAAAGAAATGGAAAAATATAATAAAAAAACAAAATATAAATCAGAACAAATAAAACAATTAAATTTTAGATTATATTATAAACCATTTTCTAAATTAATAATTAATAATATGGTTAATGAAAGAAAAAATAAAAATAATGATATAGATATGGTAAATAAATCTTTAAAAAATAATAGATCTTCAAGAACTTGTTTTACTTCAAAAAAAATTTCTAAAAGTAATTCTAAAAAAAATAATGTAAATTCTCCTTCATTTGATGTTGAAAAAGTTGTTGATAATTTTTTCTTTGAAAATAATTTTTAAATTTTTATTTTTTTGATAAATAGTTTTATATATTTAATTTTATATTTTTAAAATAATTAGTTAAATTAATAAACTTTATCATATGTAAATAATAATTTATTTTTTTCAATAATTTTTCTATAAATTTATTAAAGTGCGGAACTCTATTTAAAAAGAATTAAAGATAAATTTAAAAGTACTTCATAAAAAATATCCTAAATTAACTTTAAAGAATAAAATAGTTTTTCATAATTCATGTTTTTATTTAAAAAAAATAAAGAAGTTTAATAAGAAATTAAATTTTATTTTTTGAATTTCTCCATCAAAAGAATTAAATACCTTTTAAAATTTATTCAAAAAAAAAACAAAACCCAAAATTGAAAAAGAACTAAAGAATGAAAAATTGAAATAAAAAGTTAAAAAAAATAAAAAAAAGGAAAAAAATAAAATAAAATTTTTTTTTTCCAATAAAGTGCTTAAAAAAAATGTTAAACTATGAATAAATTTATATAAATAATGAGTGTAAAGTCTCAAATAATTCAAGAATTTGAAGAAGATAAAAAAAAAGAAACCCCACAAACTCAAATTGATGTATCTCATCCTTTTAATATGAAAACATTTTGGAAAAACATCAATGAATATCAATTTTCTAAAAAATACAAATTACAACCTTATGAAATAAGCCATCTTATTTCATTATTTTCACAACATGGTAAGATATAATTAAATAAAAAATATTATTTATATTATATTATTTTTATAATATAGTTCCAGAAAACGATTCTGTTTATTCAGGAAAAGGTTTTCCTAAAAATTTTTTAACTTTTGCTGGAAAATATTTTGAACCAAATATAAGTAAGAATATTAATTTTTTTATTTTTTCCATTTTATTTATTTAATAAAGAAAAAAATAATCCTGAGTTTGTCACTAAATTATTTGGTTGTAATGTTTATTTAGATAAAAGTGATTGGTTATTACATAATAATGAAAATAATAATATTGAAGAAGAAATTCAATTTTTACAAAAAAAACTTCCTCAAATTGAACAAATAAATTTAAATAATCTTCTGAAAATAAAATATATGTCAAAAAAAAAAAGAAATGAATTATCAAAAGAAGAAATTGATTTAGAATCTCAAAAAATAATTCAACAGCAATATGATAATTTAATAAATCAAATATATAATTTACAAATGAAACAATTTGCAGAATCAATTTGTGGAATAAAAAAAGAAATAAATAATAATAATGAAAATAAATATATAATAATATTTGATCCAACAGAAAATATACAATCAATTAAATTATCAGAAAGTGAATATAAAGATTTTATTAGTTTTAGAGACCCTTCAAATAGTATTAGTGTATATGATTTATTTCAAGAAAAAACTCATTTATATTATAATACAGGTTCGAATAATAAAATTAAAATAAAAACAAATTTAAAAAAAGAAGAAATTCAAGTTGCTAAAAAAATACAAATTAAATATGATTATTGTCATCATTGTAAACAAAGAAAACCAAGTGAAGTTATTGTACAATGTAAATCTCATTTATTTGGAAATAAAATGTGTCAAAGACCAATAAAAAATTTTTTAGTTAATGGAACAACTATTATTAGAAGTAAGAATATATTATTTAAATATAATAAAAATAAAAAAAATTAATTTATTTTTCAAAAAATAAATTAATATTTTTTATTTTTATCTTTATTATTAGAATATAAAAGTTTAATTATAAGAGATTATGAAGGAAACACAAATGATTTTATTGAAGTAACAAAAGATAATGAAAATCCATTTCAATGTAAAAGATTTTTTTGCAATTTTTGTTTAAAAGGTTCATATGATACATTATTTGAAGATATAAAAAATAAAAATGATTGGTTATGTCCTTATTGTACAGGTCAATGTTTTTGTACAAGATGTACTAGAAATGATAAATTATTAAAATTAATTGCTTTTTATATTTCTATTAAAGGAGATATTAATATTTTATATGATGCTTTAATTGTTAAAAATAAAATTTTAGATATTTTACATAAAAATATTATTATTAGTAATATTCTTATTATTGTTAATGATAATAATTCTACGCCAGAAAAAATGATTAATGGAATTATTAATCCCGGAAGTGAAAAAAATAATTTAAAAGATATTATTGATAAATATTATGATTTGAAAGATAATTTAATTCAATTTAAAGAATATTTTAATAAGTTATTTATTCAAAGTAAAGTTGATAAAAGTTTATTATATTATGAAAAAGAAGGATGTAAATTTAAAAATGAATTTATTGGAAAAAAAAGAAATTTGGATTCAGAAAGTGAAAGTAATGAAGAAGAAGAAGAAATTTTAAATAAAGATGGTAATAGTAGTTTTGATGGGAAAATTAAAATTAAAACTACTAAAATTTATTTGGCTAAACCTGGATTCAATAAATAAATTTATTAACTATATATGTTATATAAAGTTTAATTGTCATAGAGTTTTTATTTTTTTTCTAAAATCAATTATATTTATTTTTTTTATGATTTAATATTTTTGATATTTGAAAAATAATTATTTTTTAAATAATAATTAATTAATTTTTGATGTTAATTTTTTTTTGAAATAGATTAAGAAAATATATCACAGAATATTAAAACAAAAAAAAATTGATAATATTCTTCTAACCAAGTTAAATGAAAATAATTTCAAATCATCTTTTATATTTACAAGAAACTATATATTATTTTTCATTTAAATAACTCAAGCTTTTAATTAATGTAAATTGAGAATTTTATTGTTGATTATTCAAAAAATTTGTATATTAATTTACAATTACTTTTAAATTATTATTATTGTTTTTGTTTTTTTTGATTAATAAATTTTTATGTAAAATATTCACTATAATCATATTATAATTGATAAAAATAAAATAAAAAAAAATAAAATAATAATAAATCTAATTATTTTCATTTTAAATTATTGTTCATTATAATTGATATAAAATTGAAGTTTTAATAAATTTCTGTTATTAATGATTTCCTATATATTCTTCGAATGCTTTTTAATAATTCTAATAAATATTGAAATTATTTTTTTAATATTTGGAAAAAGGGTTTTAGTGAATATTTATTTTTTATTGAAAACAAAAAACATAATTTTTGATTTATTTTTTTTCTTTGTTTTTATAAAAATGATATATAATATAATGAAAATAATATTTTATAATGGAAACTTCATCAACAAATATTAATTTTCCTAAAGAAAGTAAAAATGAAAATGTGGAAATTTTTGTTCGCTTAAGGGGATATACAAAATTACCAGATAATTTTATAAAAGAAAGTAGAAGGAATAAAATATCTCAAAACACAAAATTCTCAAATATAAAATCAACAACAAGAGAAACAGCATATACAGAAACAAATAAGAAATCAAATATATCTTTAAAAAATAAAACAACTAAAAACTCAAACGATACGAATAAACAATTAATATATAATTATTTATATTATATGTTTACAACATTTCCAAAATGTAATAAAATAGCAATTTCACAAGAAGCATTAAATGGAAGATGTATAATGAATAATTTAAAAACAGAAGCAGATTTATTAAAAATAAATAAAACAATATTAACAAATGCTTCAATATATGAATATGATAATTGTTTTAATGAAACAGAAGAATTAAGTGATGTTTATTTTCAAACTGTAGAAAATAAAATAATTAAATTATTTCAAGGAATTAATACTTCTTTTTTTGTTGTTGGACCTTCAAGAAGTGGAAAATCTTATACTTTTTTTGGAACTATTAAAACTAAAGGGGTTATTGCTTTTACTGTTAATACTATTTTATATTTAATTAATGATAAAAATAATTTTGAGAATAAAAATGAAAGTGAAGAAAGTGAAAAAAATGATGAAGATAATTTTAATGAAAATAATAATTCTAATAATAATAATAATCAATTAAATAAATTTTTTCTTAGTTTAGTTATAGATCAATATTATTTAGATAATAAAGAAAATGTTTTTGAAGAAAATATTATTTTAGAAGTGAAAGATTTTTATTCAATAATATCAAATTTACAACAAAGAAGAAGAGATATTGCACAAATAAATAAAATTCAATATATGGAGAGTAAATCAAATCTAATATTAACATTTACATTATATAAAATAAATTCGAATGAAAAAATAGAAAATTTACTTGAAGATTTAAATTTAGATGAATTAAAAGAAAATAATATAATAGAAGTATATTCAAAAATATCATTTATAGAATTAAATGATTCAAAATATGGTTTTGCTCCAGCAAGTTCACCAACAACAATATTATATAGAGAAAGTTCAAAAGTATATAATGATTTATTAAATATATCTAAAAATTTAAGTAAAGGCTTAAATCCAGATATAGTAAAAACAAAAATGATGAATGAATTATGTGAAAATATTATATTTAAAAATTCACATCTTATGATTTTAATTTGTGCTTCACCTTGTGATCCTCATATTAATGTTAGTGGAAATTGTTTAATTTGGGGTTATGCTTTAAGAAGTAAAATTAATTTTAGTAAAATGATGAATAATGGTTTTTTTATTACTAATTTTCCAAGTGTTTATGTTGAAAATGGGAAATTTAAAGATAGTTGTTTAGATATATGTAATGTCATTAATTTAAAATTTATTGGAAAGAAAAAAAAAAGTCATAATAAATTTGGGATCTTAAATAATAAATATAGTCAAACTTTTGAATATTTTTATCAAAAAGAAAATAATGATGGAAGTTATAATAATTTGAGAAATGATGAAAAAAAAAGAGTTCAAACTGATTTTAATTTACAAGATAAACAACAATCAGAAAAAAATTTAATGTTTAAATATAAAATTTTACAAAAAGAAATTGAAAATATTAAGAAAAAAAGACAAATTGATAATGAAAAAAATAAGAAAAGATTTAAAAGTTTGGAAAAGTTAATTCAAACCTTTAAAAAGAATAATCAAGAAAAAAAAAATAAAGAAAGTGAAGATAATTTATAAATATTAAAAAAATTATATTATTCTTATTTATTTAATTTCAAATCTTTTATATATTTATATAAATAATTTTAGACTTTTAATTTTAAAGATTTAACAAAATAAAAAAAAATAAAAGAATAAATATATATATAAACAAAAATTAATCTAAAATAATTTGAATATTATTATTTAAAATATTTTTTAAATTTTCATTTTCTTTCATTTTATCAGAAATTAAATTACCTCTTAAAAAAAGTTTTTCTAACTTTTCACAAGAAAGTAAAAAATATAAATTATCTTCATCTTCAATTTTATTATTATTTAAATTCAAAATTTTAATTTCATTACACATTTCTAAATCAATTAAATCCTTAATTAAATTATTACTTGCATTTAATTCTTCTAATTTTTTAAAACAAATAATACCACTTAAATCAATTAATTTACAATTAGATACATTTAATTTAATTAAATTTTGAAATGAAATTCCAATATCTAAAATACTTAAAATTTCACTTCCTTCTAAATTTAATTCAATTAAATTAGGAATATAATATCCTATATCATTTAACATTCCAAAATTTTTATTTATTTTTAATTTTAATGTTTTTTTTTCTTTTATTTGAGATATATTTCTTATATCAGAATATTTTATTATCATTTTATCTAATATATTAATTGTTCCTTCTAATATTTTATTTTGATTTAAACGAAAATTTAATTCATTATTTTTTAAAATTTCATCTGTTAATATTTTATATTCTGAATTTGAAAATTTATTCTCTTCTTCATTTTTTATTTCTTTTATATCTTTAAATGGGAAAAATAATTTTAAAGGATTTAAATTTTTTTTAGATTCATTTGAACTTATATTTAGATTATTTATTAATTCTATTTTATTATTATCATTTGAATTATCATTTGAATTTAAAATATTTTTATTTTCATCAATAATATTTATTATATGTGAATTGGAACTGTTATTCATTTTTTTTAATTATTAATTTAATTTTTTAATAACTTTTTTAAAAAATTTAAATTTTTTATAAGATTTATATATATATTTAAAGTAATAAATAAATATTTATTAATTATTCATTGTAGTTTCAAATAAATATTGTTGTTGTTTTAATTTTAATTCCTTTAATTTTTGATTTTTACTATTTATTGAATCTTTAAGAAATTTTAAAGTTTGTTTCAATTCTTGAGATTCATTTTCATTTTTAAATTTATTTAAAAAAGATTGATAAGAAATATTTAACTCTGCGATTTTTCTTTCGAGAGAAAAAATTTCTTCCTCAATAAATTGTAAAATATTATTTATTTCACTATTATTAAAATTATTCTTATATTTATTAGGAGAATTATTTGAATTAGTGATTATTAATTTTTTTGGTTTATTTGAATTGTTATTAATTCTTTTATTTGATTTATTTTTATTTGTATTATTTATTTTAATTTTAGAAATTGAATTTGAAGTCCTTAAATTTTTATAACTATTTAATGTATTTGATCTTTTAAAAGATCTATTTGATTTATTTAAATCAAAATTTGATTTTTGTTCCATTTCATTTAATTTATCTTTTATTTCTTGAATATTATTATTATTTGTTAATAAATATTCTTTTAAATTTCTTACTTCTTCAATTGTAGATTGTTTATTTTGTTCTTCAAATACATTTTTAACTGTTTTTATATTTTGATAATATAAACTTTGTTGTGAAAGCTGATTATAATTATTTAATAAAGTTTGATATTCAAAATTTAAATCATTTAATTTATTTTTATATAAACTTATTTCGTTTTCATAATTTTCTTTCATTATATTTTTTTCATTTTCAAATTTACTTTGATTTTCTTTAGAAGTTGAAATAATATTTTGTTGAAACATTAATCTTTCTTTTAATTCATTTATTTGATTTTTTAAATTAAAATTTTCTTCTGATAATTCTTTTATTGTATTTTCTAATTCATTTTTATTTTGATCAGTTAAAAAAAATAATTGTTTTAAATCAGATTTAAGTTCAATGTTTTCTTTAATTAAATGATAAATTTCTTCAAATTTATATTCTTTAATATCTCTATCTGAAGAATTTCTTTTACTATCAATACAATTATAACTTAAACAATTTGAATAATTTTCACTTTTTCTATTAGTTTCAAAAATATCTTTACTTAAAATATTTCTTGAATTTTGTTCTGAATTTTTTTGAATATAATCTTCTAATTCTTTAATACTCATTTCTCTCACATCTTTTCTTTGAAAATTAGACATAATAATTTATTAAGGTAATATTTAAATTTTAAATATTTTAACTTTATGAATGTAGATGATTAAAAATATGAAATAAAATATTTTTAATTTATATAAATTTAACATTCCGAGCTAGTATAGCGGTTAGTATACCTGCCTGTCACGCAGGTGACCGGAGTTCAACTCTCCGGCTCGGAGATTTTTTTATTAAATATAATAGATTAATTAAAGCATTTATTAAAGATATCTATTATAAATATTGAAAGATAAAGATTAAAAAATGAATAAAGTGCTTAGGTTTATTCCTTTGATTTAATGTTAAATATGACTCTACTTTGCCGGAATTATAAACTAAACAAAATTAAAATAAGATTTTTTATTAATTAAAAAAATATGAATATATATTGAATGTAAAAATAACAATTTAGGATAAAGTAATGGAACAGAAGATACTTTATCTAGTGCTTATTATAAAAAATTGATAATTCAACTTTTAAAATAATGAGGAAAAAAGAAAAATATAAAATTAATTTTTATTTTAAAAATATATTAAAATATAGAATATATAATTTTTAAAAGAGGTTAAATTTGAATAAGAATTTAATAATTGCTATATAAAATGATATTATTCAATAAAAATCGAAATTAAATGTTATAATTGGTAAAAAAAGGATATTATTTATTTAATTAGATTCGCAGAAAAATGAATATATGGAATAAAATAAAATTTAATCATTTCTAGAATTATTTTAAAACATAAATAAAATGAAAAAATTAATGATTTTGATATTAAATATTTAATAAATATTTATTAAATTAAAAATAACTTTTTTAAAAATATAACATTATTTAAAAAATTATAAATGAAAGTTAAGAATAATAATATATTTTCAAAATTTATTGAATATTTCTTAGATTAATTTCTTATACCTTATCTTTATAAAGTGTTATCTAATATTTATTATAAATTCTTAAATATATTCCTTTTAAAAGAAAAATAATTAAATCAATTGTTAAATAAAATAATATATATATATTATAAATAATTGAAATATGAAATATGAAATAATTTTTAATCTTCATCTTCTTCTTCATAAGCTTTAAAAGTTTCATCAATTTCTTCTTCTTCAATTTCTTCACCTTCATTATTTTCTTCATAACTTTCTTCAGAATAAATTGTAGTATTTAAAAGTTCTCCTTCTTTTGAATAATCATCAATTACCATTAATTCAGGTAATAAATTAAATAATTCTATTTTATAATTATCAACAGTATTTATAAATTCATTTCCATAAACTTCTATTTTTTTTAATTTTATTTTTCTTAAAAATTCAAAAGGCTCAAATGATTTTATTAAATTATCAGACACTTTTAATTTATATAAATTTGGATATGTTTTGGGAATTATATAAAAATCTTTTCCTGTTAATTGATTATTTTTTAATTCTAAAATTAATAAATTTGGAATTAATGGGAAATTTTCTAATGAAGATAATTTTAAATTATTTAAAGATAAATGAAATAAATTTTGATATTGAGATAAAACTAATTTATGCTCTTTTGAAAATTGATTTAATGAAGAAAATAAATTATCTAAAATTAATTCCTCAACTTCTTCAGGATTATGTTCACCTAAATTATCTTGGAGAAAAATACCAAATTCAACCATTTAAGTTTTTAAAAATGTTTTTTATATTTATTTATAAAAAACAGATTAATTAAATTCCAAACAATAAATCAATTGTTTCAGTATAGATTTATTTTTTTTAAGAGGTATATTTATTTCAAGTTTATTAAAAATAAAAAAAGAACATAAATAAAAAATATATGCAATTCAATATTTTGATTTTAATAAATTGGAAAGTATACAAATACAAAGAAATAAAACTTTTATTTATTAATCAATTTTTTTTCAAATATTTTCCCTCATTATTATAAAAAAAAGATTTGGAAATAATAAAAATAATTATGTAAAAAGTGGGAAAGGATTATTAAAATGAGAATAAATTTAATAAACAATTATTTTTAATAAATCAAAAAAAATATAATTTATATATGAATGAAAATTTAGGCTCTAATTTATATTAAGTTTTTATCACTTATTATTTGTTTACAATAATTTTGAATGAATTCAATAAATGAATAAATATTTAATTTATAACTATTTGATACATTCAAAAATTCATTTTTAATAAACATTATTTGATTTATTTTTAATAAGTATTGTGAATTGATATTTGGAATAGTATTCATTAAATTTGAAATTTCATTTAAATATAGATTTTGAAAAAATAAAAGAATTTTGAAATTAATAAATAAGTCTTTTATTCCACAATTTATATCTTCAATAATTTTCTTTGTCTCTTTTTTTTCACTAGAATGAAATTTATTTATTTGAAGTGAAATATTAACAATAGAATCTTTAACAGAATCATATATTTGTCTAAAATTTTTGATAATATTAGTTTCATCTGAATTTAAATTTTCTTTATTATTATTTTTTTCAATTATATTATTTTTTTTTTCAGAACAATTTTTTAATTCTTTATTTTCATAATTTTTATTGTTTTCAGTATTTTTATCATTATTTTTTTCTAATTTTTTTGAATTGAAATTATTTAAATCTTTCATTGGAATATCTAGACTTGAACTTTCACTTTCAGTCAAAGAAATATCATCTGTAGAATTCATTTTATTATTATTTTTTTCAAAAAAACCAAAAATTTTAGCAAAAATATTAACAAATTCTATATCATTCATTATTAAAATAAGACATTTTCTACACATAATAATAGGATTTTTTTTAATAAAAAAAGATTTTTTAATTTGATTAATTTTAAAGAAATTAATAATATTATTTTTACTTTGAAAAAACTTTTTGCAATCTTTATAACATTCTGGAATAAAAGTTAAAATATAAGCTAAATAAAGTATAAATTCTTTACAATTTATAAATAATAAAGAATCAAATGGATTTTTTATTCCACATATAGGACAATTTAATTTCCTATAATTAAATGTAGGACCTTTTTCAACTGAATTTGAAATTTTAATCAATTTTTCAAATAATTTCTTATTTTTAATATTTATTTTAAAATCTTCACTTAAAAAAAAATTTGGATTATTATCTTCTTCTTTTTTTATTTTAAAAAGAGGAGCATGATTAGCATTATTTTTTAAAGAAAATTGACTCATTTTTTATTGATTAAAAAGTATATTTTTTCAAAGAATATAGTTCAATTCTTTCAAAAGGATTTTGTGATTTAATAACATCCTTAAAATTATGTTTCATAATTAAATTTATAATAAATTATAGATTTTTTTACTTTTTATTTTTGGGAATTTAAATTATTTTATACGCAATAAAAAGATTTTAAAAAATAAAAGAGTTCAATTATTTTTAAGAAATTATATTCTTTATTTCTTACATATTCTTTATTCTTTGATTATTTAAGTTATTGTTTCAATGTGATATTTTTTTAATCTTTTTTTTTCTTGAATATTAAGTATTAATTAGGGTATCTTATTTGATATTATTTTTAAAATTTTATTTAAAATATCTTTAAGAAAACATATTAATATCCCTATTTCAATTATTAAACCAAAATAAATATGGAATGAAAATTAATTTATTCAAAGGAAAGCTGATTAAAATTAAATTTATCTTGTTTATTTTGTGATGGGACATCATTTATTAAGTTAATTTGTTTATAAAATATATAGGAAAATTAGTTTTTCATTTAATTATTGTTTTTAAAGAATTCTTAGAATATAATTTTTATTTTTAATCAAATAAGAAAAAGACTTTTCATTTAATAATAGTATTCTAGAATAGTTATATATTCAAAAACTCTTAAAAATTTTAATTTAATTTTTTATTTAATATTTTATATAAATTAAGTATATTGTAACATTATAACAAACAATAAGAATATAAAATAATTGTCTAGAAATAAAAAAAATTAAAAATATTATAATAAAAGTATGTTTATATTTCTTATATCTTTAATAATAACTAATAAAAAAAAAATTTTTATGACAATGGAAAAGAAAAACAAATCTAAACAAATAATAAAAAGAAAAGAATAGAAAATTGGAAAAGACTGAGTTAGTAATATATCAATAAATAAATCATTAATTTGAAAAAAAGATTAAAATTGAATGAAAAAAAAATAATTGATAAAATTCATGAATAAAGTATCAATTCCTTTAACACATAATATATATATATACATATGAATATATAGAACATCAATAATAAAATTTATAATTCAATTATTAGGAACATCTCAATCTTAGAGTTTATAAAAACAATTATATATTACAATAAGAATTTTTTGATATTAGATTAGATTCTGATAGAAATATTTATTAGGGTGTACTTTAAATAAATTTAAAAAATAATTATTTTTTTCATTCTTAAAAAATCCCATATAATTTATGAAATTACAATATATTCAAATTTATTATTGTTAAAGTTAGAAATGTTTTTTTTATGTTTTAAATAAATATATTAATATCTATAGTTTCATCTAAAAATATTCCAATTGGAATTAGAGTTTTTAAAAATTTGAATATTTGATATTATTTAAATTATGTAAAATACATTAAAATGACCTATTCCTATGAAGATTATTTCTTTTTTTGCATTATATTTAACACATTTATCTCTACTATGACACTTTAAAAAAATATTAAAATCATTAATTATTTTATTAAATTGATTATTATTTAAAATACCACGAGCTTTAAGAAATATTTTAATTATTTTATCTATTTTAAATTAGCATTTTTTTTGTTTATATTAAAAATCATTTTTTATTTGAGAAATATTAATTTTTGAAAAGAATTTTGATTTTTATTCATAATTAAATAACTTTAATAATTCAGATAACACACAATAAATAAATATATTTTAATCTGTAAAAAAAAGAAAAATGAATAAATTAGTATTATTTACTTTAATTATATTTTCATTTTCTTTGATAAAAAATGAGGAAAAATCAATTATATTAACAATACCAATTGAAGAAAATAATCCATTAACATTTAATTTATCAATTGGATATACATTATTTAATTCAAGTTTTTTTTGTAAAGGTACAATTAATTCAGATTCTTTGTTTGGAATAAATTCTGAAATGATTCTTGATAATGAAACTAAATATCAAAATAAAGAAGGAAAAATTGATTTAACTCAATTAATGAAGAAAAGAATTTATGGTAAAATATATAAAGAACCAATTATTTTCAATAACACAATAAAAATAGGTGAATTTGAATATATTTCTAGTGAAAATTTTGGTTTTTTAAATGGTGTATTTATTTTAAGTCATAAAGAATTATGTTTATTAAAAGAGAATAATATAATTTCTAATAAAATTATAACTTTTTCAAAAACAAATATTTCAAATCATTTATTTTTAAATGTAAATATTGGTTCAAAATATAATATTAAAAATTTAATTTATTATGATAAATGTAGAATGATAGAAAATTCTTTTGGATGTTATTTACAAAAAATTATTATAGGAAATTCAAAAGAAGATCTAAAAAATGGGAAATTTTTAACAAAAAATATTTTTAATATTTCAATGTTAATAGAATTTTATAATCCAATACCAGAAACAGAAAATTATTTAATAGGAAATAAAACACAAATTTCATATATTAAAGAAATATTGCAAAAAGATAATTTATTTGATTGTTCAAAAAATTCAATTGATAATAATTTAATAAATTGTAAATCTAATAAAACTGCGATTTTTGTTTTTGGAAATAAAGGAATAAAATTTTTTTCTTTAAATATAAAAGAATTAGATGAAGATTTTGATCATTTATATTTTGGAATTAAAACAATATATGATCTTAATTTTATTATTGATGCTGAAAATGAAGAAATTATTTTACACACTCAAGATAAAGATTTAATGTTTGATGATATTACTACTACTTATTGGAAATATTGGATTTTATTATTATTTTTTTTTATATTGGTTTTTGGAATTTTTGTTTTTTATTTGATTGAAAAGAAAGGAAAATATGATATAAAAAGATCTGAGGTTTTATTAAATGAATAAAATCTAAATTAATAAATTATTATAATTAGTTCAATTATTTTATAATATTTTTATATCTAAGAAATTTTAAAGAAAAAGATATTAGGTAGATATTGAATTTATATATTAATATATATAATAAAAAAATTATATTTTATAATAATATTTACCATAATAAATCTTATAAATAAATAAAAAAAATTTATATTTATTAAACAAAAAAAAAGAAATCCTTCAAAAAAATTAAATAAAAGTGTACATCAAAAAAAATCTTATAAATTAAGAAAAAAAAAAAATAAAAATGTTGAGTGTTCAAAAAATATTATTCCTATCAATATTGATAGAGTTATCAATATCATACGATTCAATTAAAATGAAAGAAGAAAGAGAAAAGATGATAAAAGTCTTAAAAGAGAATTTAAAAAAAGTTCCTGACGAAGTTCCTGATGAAAATTTACGTTTTTTACGAAATCCAGTTTCAACAGCAATAATTATAGTAGATTATGCTCCAATAGGAGATTTAAATATAATTAAAAAAAAATATAATTTCCCTGATGAAGTACTTCAAGCGTTTAGAAAAGTATATAAATTAAAAGGAGTAGTTGGTTATAGTCAAATTGATGAAAAAATAATGAAAGGTAATTCTATGGTTTATAGGTTCTTTGGTGTTGGAAAAAGATCAGATGATAAAATAATTTTTACTATTGTTGAAGATATTACAAGAAGTGAATTAATTCCAAGATATGAAACAGTTCAAAGAAAAAAATGTTCAAAAATATTATTTTGGGAAGATTGTCATACTATAACAGAATATATTGCTAAAGGATATACAACAAATGATTTAGATGAAATTAAGAAAGGATTAGAAATAGTATCTTCAATAGGAATAAAAAAGAAAATATTTGGATTAAAAAAAGAATTTGTAATTGTATTAACAAATAACAATGAAATGTATTCATTATCAGGTCAAAAAGCATTAAGAATAGAAAATGGATTAGGAATAATATTTAGTGTGAAAGATAGAGAAATAATAAAAAAAGGAGTTCAAGCATTTACAGTTTTTGGTCAAATTTCAGATCCTGAAAGAGGACCTTATTCATTAGTAGTTAAAGAAGATGGAAATATAATAATTGTAGATTATGAAAAGGTGTTGTTTGGGAAAGTAATTCTAGAGATAAAGGAAAAGCACCTTATAATACTATATTAACTGAAGACGGTATTTTTATTTTAGTTGATAGTAAAAATAAACCTATTTATGATAGTCAAAATAGATATAAACCATATAATTATATTTTAGTTCAAGAATATAGAATTTATTCTGAAAATAGTAATTATTATGCTCTTATTCAATCAGATTGTGGTGTTTGTGTTTATTCTAATGGAAGAGATGGAAAAGATTCCAAAATTAAAGAATTTTATCCTTATCTTGTTCTAAACAAAAAACTATTCGTCCTTATACTATTATTGCTAATATTGATAGAATGAAAATTGTCGATGGAAATGGAAACTTTATTTATAATACTGGACATAAAAATGGGTTTGTTCCTCCTTTCTCTTTGGAACTTACTAATAATGGACTGTTAAGACTTGTTGATGCTAATGGGAAAACTAGATGGGATATTGATAATTTAGATTCTAAAATATAAAAATTTTTATTTTAATTAATTATAAAAAAGTTGCTAACATAGAATTAAAGTACAAAATTATTTAAAACATTCATT
>JAJJLU010004109.1:0-18456 GCA_023807065.1 Isotricha intestinalis
TGAAGCTGAATCAAATCTTAGTGATTTAGTCACTGAATATCAAAATTATCAAGATGCTTCTGCTGATGATGAAGGTGAAGGAGAAGAAGAAGGAGAAGAAGAAGGTGGAGAAGAAGCCGCTGCTGAATAAATGAATTAAATAATATTTAATAAATAAAATTTACAAATTTTCTTTTATTCTAAATAACTTAGTTTACTCAAGAAAATTATTACTTTTAAAACGATTATATTTATATTACTTAAATAATTTAAAATTATTTAAATTTAAATCACTAGAAAAAAATTTAAATTTAAATATTTTTTCATAATTATTTCCCAGTAGTTTTACTTCTTTTTTTATATAATACTCTGGTAAGAACACTTTCAGGAAACATTTTATTACAAATATCACATTTTCCCATTTTACATCCATGAACACATAAACCAGGATAATTTCTATTTTTTTCTAATTCTTTTAATCTTTCTTCATTTTGCTTTTTTAATTTATAATTTCTATAATTTTCTTCATTAAGATTTACATAATCTTGTCTTCTTTTTCTTGCATTTTCATTTTCTTTTTCAATTTCTCTTTTATTTTCTCTTATTATTTTATTTTCTTCATATTTTCTATCATTTTCTTCTGCTTTATCTCTTAATTTCTTTGAATATAACAATTTTAAATTTTCATCTTGATAATAATTTATTTCTTGTTTTCTTTTCTCATTTTCTTCTTCAATTTTTCTTTTATCATTATTCATTTGATATGTTATTATTCTTTCATTTTCCTTTCTTTCATTATAAGCTCTTTCATTTTTTAATTTTTTACTTTGTTCCATTTGATTAAGCATCATTTTTTTATATTCTTCTCTTGTCATTGATAAAGGCCTTTCTTTTATCGATTGTTCATCTTTTTTATTTGTTACATACTTTTTATAATAATCTTTTACTTTTGGATTTTCTAAACTAGAATATTTATTAATATTATCTATAACATAATTATTATTTAAATAATCTCTTTTTTGAGCTCTTAATATTCCATATTCCTTATTTTTATCGAAAAAATTTGCATTTTCATTTTCTGTTTGCAATCTATTTATATTATAATCTCTCATATTTTTAATATATTCTCCCGCTCTATTCGATAAATGTTCTCTTTGTTTGATTCTATCTTTAATAAGTTTCTCATCTTGTTTATTCAAATTATCTACAAATGATTTACCAACATATTTATCATTATTAATTATATTAGAATAACTATCTTTTCTGTCTTGAGAAAAATTTTTATTGTAACAATCAGGACAAATTAATTTTTTAATATTTTCAGAATCATCATTTGATGTTTTAAATTGATTTTTTAAATTATAATTAATACCATTTATATTATTATTATAAACATCATTTCTACTTTTTGATGAATACATATTATAATTAGGCTTTGAAAAATCCATATTATATGAGGTTCTAAAATTAAAGTTATCATTGTTGGAGTTTATACTAAAGTTGTTGCTTATAAAATTTTGCATTTTTAATTTTATTTGTCAAAAGAAAAAAAATAAAAAATTTAGTTTCTTATTTTTATTCATAATTATATTGTAATTCTAATATAGAATTATTATTTCAAATAAATCATTTTAATTTTATGATATTATCGATATTTACATAAAAATAAAAAGAAGAAAAAATTTACAAATCCAAACTTTTCAGCAAGTAAACCAAATCACTTTTAAACAAAAATTTCTGATATTTATATTCTTCAGGTAAAAGATATTTTTTAATTTCCCAATCTCCTTTCAAATTAAAATCTTTTCTCCCATAAATATAAACTCCATATTTAATATTACTTCCATTGAATTTAGCTCCAACTCCATTTTGTTTTCCTTTATCCCAAAATCCTACAAAAGCATTTAAAGGTTTAAGAGTCCAAGCATAAATACCAAAACCACATTTTAAATCATATTTAAAGTATCCAATGTACTTTTGAGAATTAGGCCAAGTAAAAACACCAAATCCATGCATATTTCCATTTAATAATTCACCACAATAAATTCTTTTATCATTATAATAAAGAATTCCAGTTCCAGTTATTTGATTATCTTTCCATTCTCCCTGATAAATTGTTTGATCTGGCCATCTATAAACACCTATTCCATTTTTTTTATTTCTTTCATAATTTCCTTGGTAAAAGGATAAATCTTCCCATATTTCATATCCAATTCCATTTAATCTATATTTTTCCCAATAACCTTCTTTTTTATATTCTATACTTTTATAACTTCCAAATCCTTTTGGAATATTATTTTCATATTCTCCAAAATAAATACTTTTATTTTGAGAATTTTTAAATTTACATATTCCATATACTTTATTATCTTTAAAATATCCTGATAATTCACTTTTATCTTCCCATGTTACTATTCCAAATCCATTTTTCTTTTTTGTTATTTTATCTTTTTCTCCTATATAATTCAAAATTTTATTTGGTTTCTTTAAAAAATAACCATATATTTCTGGTTTCATTGTATATGCATTTTTTGATATTATAGAATAATCTGAATAATTTGAAAATATCGAACTTCTTGTTGTCAACTTTTTTTTATTCAATGTTATCTTCTTTTCTATTTGTAATAATTTTTCAATTTGAAGTTTCTTTTCTAAAGGATCTATAATAGTACTATTTATTTTTGAATTCTCACTCTTCATATTATTACTTGATGTTTTATTTGCTATTTGTATTGGTCTTTTTTCTAAATTTATTTCTTTATAAGCTGTTTCATTTTGTGGATTCTCTTTTTCATTTTGTCTTATTTTATAATTTCTATAAGCTTCTTGAATTCTACAAGCACTCATGTTTAATAAATGCGTCATTTCTTTATTTATTGGAAATTTATTATTTTGATTATTATAACAATCTTGTATTTCTTCATTTTCTAAATTGTTTTTTGATTTTTGTTTTTCTCCATTTAAACATATTACACAAAAATATTTTGTTTCACATTTGGGAAAATTTCCCATTATTTATTTAACATTTCAAATAATGAATTATTTAATGTTATTTATATTTTAAATAAATTATTTATAAATAAATGAATATATGAAGCAAATTTTTTTATTATTTTGAATTAGTAAATATTTTTAGTTTAAAATTATTAAACATTTAAATTTAAGAGATTTTTGTTAAATAATTATTATAAATGGAAAATCATAATTTATCAATAAAAGAATATTTATCAGAATATACCCCTTCATATTCATTACCAAATCAAAGAAATGATTATTCAAAAAAACAAATATCATTAAGAAGTCAAGTAATAAATCCTTCAAGTTCAAGAAATCAAGTAAATAAACAAAATATAAATATTTCAAATATATCAACATTAAATAATTCAAAAATAAGAAGTGAACATTCTTATTCTCCAATGTGTATTTTAAATAATAAGAATAAAGAATCTTCACCAGAAATGATGAATATTAGAATGAATTTTGATTTATTGAATCATAAAATTGAAAGATTAAATACTTTATTAAACGAAGAAAAGAATACTTCAATTAATTATTATGATTCTTTCTATAAAAGACCAAGTAGTATGAATAAATTATATGATAAAGGAAATTATAAATTTAATAGTAATATTAACACTACTACTCCTTCATATGATAGTTATTCTAATAATAGTCCTTTAAGAAATAGTTATTCATTGAGATATAATAATATAAATAATAATAATGTTGATATTTTAAATGAATCTAATGATTTAAGAAATAAATCTATTAATAATTTTTCAAATAATTATAGCCCAAAACATTTTTCTAGAGATAATATATCAATTAATTTAATTAATAATTATTTAAATCCTCCTCAAAACAACAATATTGATAATTTCACTTATCAAAATAAAAATTTTATAAATAATAAAAATACAATGAGTGATGTAAATAATAATAATAATAATATTACTATAAATAACAATTATCCAATTAAAGTAAACATTAAAACAATTAAAGAAAAAAAGATAGAAAGACCTTTAAATGAATTTCAAAAACAAAATGGAAGACTTTTAACAGAAAGTGACATAACAGAAATGATAAATAATTTACATGAAAAAACAAAAAAATTAGGAACAAATCAAAATGATGGTTTAGATAGATATAGAAGATTAAAATTAAATCAAAGAATGAATAATTTTAATAAAAGAATGATAGGAGGTAATTGGAAAAATAGTAGAAATAATTTAAATTATGCATTAAATAGCCCATCTCATTATATAAGAAATTTTTCAAATAATAAAGGAGTTTCTATAAAATATACTCAGATTCATTCTCCTATTAAAGGTATTGATTTAAATTTTAAAAATGATAACAATAGAATAATCAAAGTAAATAAAATTGAATTTTGTAATTCTTGTAAAAAATGTAAGAAAAATCCAGAAAAAAATTATTGTCAATCAGATATGAATTTTGATAAAAAAATGAATAATTTTTTAAAAAGACAAAACTATAATAATATTCCTATTCAAGAAAGGGAAAATAATAATAATTTATATCAAAAAAACTTTAATGAAATTAATTATAATAAAAGGATTTTAAATGTGAAAGATTTAACTAATGAATATGAAAAAAAGAATGAAAATAAAAATGCATTGAATTCATTAAATATCGATAAACCCATTGATAATTTTGGTGGTTTAGAAAATTTTGAAAACAAAAACAACCAATATGAACAAAATAATAATTTTAATTTTACTTTTAATAATCAAAGAAAAAATGAAGAATTAGATAACGAAACAAAAAAAGGATATTAAAAATATAAAAAAAATATTAAAAAAATTTAATTATTTTTATTTATTATTTTTTATTTAAAATAATTTAATAAGGTATATAAAATTGGTTTTTTTTTTGAAATAAACTATATTTATTTAACTAATTATTTATTCTTTGTGGTAAAATATTTATAATTTTATTTAATTTGTTTAAGGGATTTCAAAATTTCAAAATAATGTAAAAACTTTGAAAAATGTTTATATGGAATTACAAGATATATTTGATTGATTTTTATACAAAAAGAAGTTATATAATAATAATAATAATTATAATTAAAAAATTAAAGTTAATAAATTAGAAAGTGAAACAAAAAATAAATTGAATTGTATATTTTAATTATAATTTTCCGTATAAAAGTGTTTATACAAATATATTAGTTTTTATTTAATTTGAACAGAGTAATCTATTTCTTTTTTTATTTAATATTTTTTTATTGTTTATTATCATAAAAATTTTATTTGATGATGAATTATGAAAAGAAAAATTACTTTCTTCATAAATTTGTTTGATATCAATATAAATATTTTTATTTTCAATTAATATACTTATTCTTTCCATAGTATATTTACAAAATGAATTTTTTTTATCTTTTAAAACTTTATTGTTTAAATTTTCTTCATTATTTAAACAATTAATACATTTACAATTAACATTACATTTTTCTCCTTCTTTATAACATTCACAGTATTTTTTATTACAATTTGATTTAATGCAAGTGCAACAAACAACAAATTTTTCATCATTTAACTTTATTTTTGAATTATTTGGTTTATTATGACAATCTATACAATTACAATTTAAACAATATTGATTGTTTGAATAACATTCACAATATTTTTTCAAACATTTTGTTTTAGAACAAGTACAAATTTTGTTTATATTATTATTATTTATTAATTGTTTATTTATATGTGAATTAGAATTAAATATATCTTTTCCAATATAATTTTCATTCAAATCTTCCCTATAAATTACTTTTACTCTTTTAATATTTGGAATATAATAATTTGCTAATATAATTAAAATTAATTAGTTTACTTATTATATTTATTGAATTTGAAGATAATTTTTGGAAATTATTTAAATTCGTTTTTTCACTTGAAATTACATTTATAATTGGAGTTAATAAAACATTTGAACTTTGAAAATTTCTAAAAAATAAATATATTTATTTTTACAAATCTTTTAAAGATGATGTTGTTGAAAAACTTGAATTGGAATTTTTATTATTATAATTAGGAAAATCATTTTTACAATTTTGTTCATTTTTATTTTTATTTGATATATCTGAAAGAAAATCTTCTTTCATTTCATTTATTTTTTTAAAGGGTTTTGATTCATTACTTTCGAAAGGATAATTTCTAAAACACATAATTGAATTATAATTATAATTAAATTTAATTTAAAAAATCCAAATTTATAAACTTTAATAAACAAAATAGAAACAAAATTGAAAAAATTTAAAAAAATAATTATATAAATACAAAATAAATAATTTAAATAAATTAAAAATTAAAGATAAATATATTATATAAAGGACTGAGGAAAGGAAAAAAATATTAGAATATAAGACAAATGAAATGTTCATCAAAAAAATAAATATCACAAGATACAAAAAATTTAGAATAAGTAGTAAATATAATAGAAAGAATAATTTATAAAAGAGCCTTTTTATACCTTAAAAATTTAAGATTAACTATTGGAAAAAATTTTTTGTGATAAAAGAATTACTAATTCTATTGGTGATAAAATTGTTTTTAAAAATAAACTTGGAGTTGATATTTATATTAAAATATGGAATAATTATTTTATGAAAGGAATATTTTTGGATTTTTTTTATATATGTTATTTTTTTATTTACATTTTTTTATTTTATGTTTTTTTAAATATTTATTTTTTATTTATATGATTTCAAATATGTATTTTTTTAAGTTTTTTATATGATTATAATTTTTAATTTAAAAAGGAATATATTTTTTTAAGATTGAGTCTCATTTGGTGTATTAGTTGAATTATCATTCCAACTCCATGTACTTTTGGATTTGGGGATTGAATTTAAATTTTTTTCAAATATACTTTTATTATCAAATGTTTTAACATTATCATATATATCTATATTTTCTATTAAATTATTTGGATCTCTTTTTTTAATAATTTTTTCCTCATTTATTTTTTTAAGAATATAATCTTTTTGTTCTTTTTTAGAAAATTTTTGAGATACATTTTGTAATAAATTAACTTCATTAATATACATATAAGTTTCTCTTAATAAGTTAATAATAATATTTTTATAAATAAATTCAATATTATTGTCGAAATTTAAATTTTCTTCAGTTTCTTTAACTCCTTTTAATTTATCTTTAAAATATTGTCTAATATCACTATCTTTTAAAGAAGATAACATAATATAAATAATAAATATCATTTTATTTTGTTGGGAAATTAAATCAATTTTAGATTTTATCATTTCATAAATTTTATCCAAATTATCTTTTGAACTTGAAGAACTATTTTCCATATTTTTAATATTTTGATTAATTTTTTCTAATTCTTTATTTGATTCATGTAATAAATCTGTTATTGTTTTATAAGGATATTTTTCATTTAATTTAACAATTGTAATTGAATCTAATATTTCATTCTTTTTAAATAATTCATCTGTAGTATCTTTTATTTTTATTTCTTCAAATTTTATCTTTCCTTTCATTTCATTTATTACTTTTATCATTTCATCTAATGTAGTTCTTATTCCCATATATTCACTTTCAATTTGTGATATTGAAGATAATTTATTTAATAATACATTTTTTTTCTTTTCTTTATCTTCTAAATTTTTACTTATTATATCTAAATTTTTAATCAAATTTTCTTTTAAAATTTCTTTATTTTGAAGTTTTCTTTGTTTTTCATAATTATCTTTTTCGATATTTTTTCCATTTTTAATATTATTACTGTCATTATATTTAGACTCTATAATTTCATTTTCATTATCTCTTTCTATTTCATTATATAAATCTTCAATATTTTTTTCAACTTCATCTAATAAACCAAAATTACTTTTAATATCATTATTTCCATTAGTAATTTCTTCTTCTAATAAAGCAAGTTTATTTCTATAATTTTCTTTTTCACTTACAATTTTTTCAATTTTTTGTTCATATAAATTTACTAAATCAATTAAAGCTTTTTTATCTCTTAAATTTTGAAAAAGATTTTTTTGGATTTTACTCTCTTTTTCTTTATCTTCAATTTCTTTTTTTAATTTCTTAATTTTATCATTTAAAGTTTGTAATCTTTTTTTGAAATCTTCATCATCACCTCCACTAAAAGAATAACCTTTATAAATTAATTGTCTAGCTCTAATAAAAGCATCTCTATAATCAGAAGTATCTTTAAACATAGAATCATTAATTAAATTTGTAGCATCTTCATATATTAAAAATCCACCTTCATTTTTATTATTATTATGACCACCAACAGAAAACGATTTTTTATTGATTTCTCCCCATGAGCAAATATAATTTCTTTCAGTAACAACAATAGTTGAATTTCTAGGAGTAAATATATTAAAAATTTTAAGATTACTTTTTGGAAAGTGAATTATACTTGGATAATAAATTTTTTTTTCATCTACTTTATTTGGATTTACTTGGTCATAAGAATTATCTCCCCAACCCCATAAATTATTTTCATTATCAAGACAAATCACATGATTATTTCCTGTTGATATTTCATATATTATTATTTTTTCTGGCTCTTTTGTTAATGAATAATAATTGTAATTTTTAAAAAATATTATTTTATTTAATTTATCTTCATTAATATTTTGAGTTGATTTTCTTCCTAAACAATCACCATTTCCACGAGAATATATTTCTCCATTACTTAATAAGATAAATATATTTTTATCTGTAAATACTATTTTTATTAAGGATAATGATTGAGTTTGCTCTTTTATATATATTTGCTCTTTTTTCTGAAAGGATATGTCTTGATTAAGTTTATGAAGTTTTGTTATTCCGTAATTCTTGCTTTGGGATAAATATGGGTTTGATGACATTTTTTTTTTAGGATTTTTTTATTTATATAAATATTTATTTATAAAATTTATTTTGGTTTGATTATACTAAATTAAAAACAACAAAGAAAACTCTTTTTTTTATTTTCGATTTTATCAATTATTTTATCATTAATGTTTTTTCTTGTATTATCATCCACTTTATTTGAAAAAATTAATGAAGAAGGAATATCATTATTAACAAATACAGAATTAAAATTATAATCTTTAATAATTTTTTCTCTAAAAATTTTAGGTTTAGAAGTTTTTTCTGTCAATAATAAATGTGTTCTTTTTAACATTGCATTATCACTTAATAATCTATGAGGAATACATTGAAAATTAGTTTGATATAAATTATTCTTTGAATTTAAATTTAAAATATCATGTTTATTTTTATTTATTTCTTTTCCTTCTTCAAATCTTGATTTTTTATTACTCTTGTTTGGACTAAATTTTTCATTCATAAGATTCTTATATATTATTTTATTATTTTTAATTATTTTTTCTTTATCATCTTCTTTTTCTTTCTCCAATTCACTTAATAAATCATTGTAAAAATTATTATTATCTTTTGAACCCATAGAAAGAGTAATATTATTACTTTTATTTAAATTAAAAAGAGAATGTCTTCTTTCTTTTAAATTTGAACTTTTTTTTTTCATTTACAATTATATTTTTTATATGTAATTTATTTAAATTATATAATTATTTTAATATTCTTTCATTAAAACACTTTTTACATCATATAAAAAATATGAGAAAAAAAAGATATAATGCAATGATAAATAGAAAAAGTATAAAATAAATAATTCAAAAGTCATTTTTTAAAATAAATAAAAAGAGAAAAATTGTTCTTAATAATTTTTAAAAGATACACAAAAAAAAATATCACAAAAAAAATATTTAATATATTTATAAAAAAAAATAATTTAATTTTTTAATTCATTTGAATTCAAACAAATAAGTATAAATAATGGATAACTCAAAAGAATTCAAAGAAAATAATAAAATAAATATAAATTCATATCAAAATATATATGGAATATTAGGAAATAAATATATATTAATAAATAAAATAGGAAAAGGATTATCAAGTAGAGTATATAGTGGTAAAAAAATAGAAAATTCATCTCAATTAAAGAAAATAATAATTCCATATGCATTTAAAATATGTAAAAAAAAATATGATCAAAAAATGTTCATAGAAGAAGGACATATATTTAAAAAATTACCATATTCATCAAATATAATAAAATATATAGATTCAGGAAAGGAAATTTTAATAAAGAAAAAAAACGAAAAATCAACTCAAGTATTATATCATATTTTTGAATATATAGATAATGGTATATTATATAATTATATAGATATTGAAAAAAATTTAAAAGGTTTTGGAGAAATAATAGGAAGAATAATATTTAAGCAAATTTTAAATGCTGTTGAAATATGTCATAAACATGGTGTTTCTCATCAAGATATAAAGTTAGAAAATATAATAGTTTCATCAAATTATAATTTTAAATTAATTGATTTTGGTTTTTCAATTGATATTTTTCAAAATAATCATGAATTAAGATTCAGTAAATATGGTACTTCAGGCTATTTTCCTCCTGAAATTTATTTAAATAAAGAAATTGATCCAATTAAATCAGATATTTTTGCTTTAGGAGTCTGTTTATTTATTATTGTTACTGGATTTAAACCTTTTAATAATTCTAAAAGAACTGATAATTTTTATAAAAAAATTTATAGGAAAAATTATGATAATTATTGGAATGATTTACCTTTTAATACTAGTGATTTAAGTAAAAGTTTTAAAGATATTATCATTAAGTTTTTTAATGTTAATATTCATGAAAGAATTAAAAATATTGAAGATATTAGAAATGAAAAATGGATTCAAGAAGGAAAAATTGATTGTGAGAAAGAAAGAGAAATTTTAAAATGTGAAATGGAAAAAAGAAGAAAAAAATTAGATGATTTTAAATGAAAAACAATTACAAAATGATATTAAAAATAATAATAATTTAAAATGTAATTTTAATTTTTGTTATTATATAATTTTTCCAAAAAATCAATTTGAAAATTTACGGATTAATAATTTATAAAAGAAATAATTACCTTATATAAATAAATTTCTATAAATTTTTGCTTTTTTTTAATAATCAATATACCGTCTAAATTTAGAACTACTTAATTTACAATTTAAAAATAAAATCTGAAAAAATTCCTGGGTCACAATTTTTATTATATAATTTTTATATCTTAATATATTTATATTTTCATTATAATAATCTAAAATTAATTCATTTTCATTTCTTAAATCTAAAAAAAATTTATTACTTGAATATCATCTTCTTAATTTAATAAAGATTTGAATTTTTCTTTTTTATTTAAATCATTTTGATTTACCATTGATTTAAAATTATCTTTTATATTTATATTTTGATTTCTTTCTTTATTCATTTTTTTATTTCTGCTACATTATAATATTCTTTTAATTTTTTATTTTCTGGAAAAAGTTCCAAAAAGGTTTCATTATTTTTTCAACTGAAGAAGAAGAATTTCTATTCAAAACTTTTACTCCACGAAAAGTTCATTAAAATAAATTTAAAAATCAATTATTATTATCTTATTCTCTTTATTTAAAATTAAATTTTTTATTAATTTGTTTGTGAAAATTTTTAATTATACATTATATATAATTTCAATAATTATTATTATTTATATAATTTATATAATGAGATTTTGATTATTTTTCAATATTCTTTTTTTTATTTAATTCTTTCTTTTTAATTAAAATGAATTAAAATAAATTTTTAATTTTTTAATTTCTTTGTTGTAACATTTGTATAAATAATCTTTTATTTTTATGACCATTATCATTTCTTTAATTATTTGGGTCTTCAATATTTCAATTAATTCGATTCCTCCTTCTACAACATTTAATTTTATTTTAGTTTTTGATTTTAATTATTATCCTAATTTGATATTATTAATATATTTCTTTCTTCATTTCTTGAAAATTAGATAGATGTTTTTCTCATATTCTTGACTTCATTGTCAATTATTTAATTATTCATGATTCTTCTTCAATAAATAATTTAATTTTATAATACTTTTATTTTAGATTTATTTTTCTATTAAATATTCTCTTTTTCTACTTCAATATGATTATTTTTTTTTTAAATTTTTTAATATTAAAATGAATTAAAACATTATATTGAATAAACAAGCATATGAAATTTAAAAAAATTGTATTTATATATTTAAATAATCTAAAAAATGAATAAAATCAATAATAAAATAGATAATTAATCAAAAAATAAACAATATAAATCAACAAATTATTTTCTTTTGTATATAAAAAATGTCAGAAACTATTTCAAAACCGAAAGAAAACACATTATTAAATCCAGCTCCAATTAACATTACTGCTTCATTCCTTCCGAAAAATACATCAATAGATGAAACAAAAACCGAAAAAAGAGAAGAAACTATGGAAAACAAAAAAGAAGAAAAAATTAATGAAAAAAAAGAAGAAACAAAAAATGAAACAATAACAAATCAACCATTATTAAATGAGGATAATAATGTTGAAGTAGATGATAATTTTTATAATAGATTAATGAATGCATTACATAAAGTAGGAGTTCTTCGTCCAACTGCTTTATTTGATGGGGCTGATATTGATATCACTAAAACCGATAAAGAACGAGAAAAAATTCAAAAAGATAAAATAGCCAATGATGCTAATGAAGAACAAAAAATAAAAGAACAAGATTTAAAAGAACTAGAAAAAATAAAAAAACAAGATTCTAAAAGAAATTATAATAAATCAGAAGAAATAGCATTAAATAATAATAATTATTTAACATTAGATAATGATTTAGCAAAATTTACAAAATGTAAAAAAGTATATATAGATCAATATTATAAAATAAGCGATATGTTTGTAATTTGTCCCTTATATTATAATTATAGAATAAGTTTAGAATATGAAAAAGAAGGAGAAGCTTATTATTTATTTGATTCAAAAGATTTATCTCCCACATGTTCTCATAATTGTTGTCCAAATCAAGCCAAAAGTGTAAAAATGGAAATAGGAAGTTATGGAATAGGAAAAGGAATAAGACAAAGATTTGCTATATTTGAAAAACCTTATAGATGTGCATGTTTATTTTTATGTGCTTGTTGCACCAGACCTACATTTAATATATTTATTAATGGAGGAAAAGAAAAAATAGGTTTTATAAGAGAAATTAGAACAGCTTGTGATCCTACATTAAATGTTTTTTCTAAAAATAATGTTCTTAGATATACAATTTCTGGTTCTTGTTGTCAATGTGGTTATTGTTGTAGAGATTTATGTTGTGGTATGTGTAATTCTGCTACTTTTAGTATTTATAATGGAGCAGATGATAAAAAGGAAAAACCTGAAGGTACTATTTCTAAAATAAAATTTAGTGGAAATAAAGTCAAACCTGATTATGAACAATCTACTATTGTTTATCCTATTCAAGCTTCTTGTGAAGATAAAGTCTTAATTCTTGCTGCTGCTTTATTTATTCAAATTTTATATTTTCAAAATATTAATAATACTAAAAGATGTAATGGAAATCCTTTGGATTAATTTTATCCTTTTTTATAGGGTTTTTATTGTATACATTTTTGAGAGTTTTTTAAATATTTTTTTATTTCAATGAACATTTAATAATTTTCTAATTTTTACTATTTTTTTCTTCATTTTCTTTTTTCATGTTTTTTAATTATATTTTTAAACAATAATTTTATAAAAAATTTAAATGTCACTTTCTAAAAGAGAAAAACGTGAAAGACATTATGCATTTAACATTGATAATTTTAAATATAGAGGATTGAGAAATAAAAAAAAATTAAATTTCGATAATATTGACAAAGGATTTTATGATGATTTAATAAATTATGATGATCAATTAAAGAAAGAAAAACAAGAATTAGATAATACAAAATCTAATGGATTAAAAGAATTAGTTTATACAAATGTAAAAGTTCCTGATGTATGGAAAAATAAAATAACATATCATTCTGATTTATATAATACAATGAGTGATGATAAATATTTTGTTTCTTATTTAGGGAAAGGAACAAATAAAATATATATGAATACTGAAAATAAAAGCACTAGAAATATCCGAATTCCTAATCAAAAATTATCCAGTCATAAAATTGAATTGTCTAATAATATTATTTATAAACATAAACATAATTTAAGTTTAAGTCCTAATCAATTTAATTTAAATGAAACTATTCAAAATAAAAAAGATTCTAGTAATTTATTTAGAAGTATTTTAAAAAATTCAAATAAAGAAAAAAATATAAAAAATGAAAAAGAATTAATTAATGAAGATAACAAAACAAATAAAGAATCTTATTCAAATTTTATTCATTTAGTAGCTGATAATAATAAAGAAGTAATAAATATATTAGAAGAATATAAACAAGCTTTTCCGATTAATTTACCAAGAATAATAAGTAAAGAAAAAGATAAAGAAAATAAAAATAAAAAAGAAGAAAAAGAAGAAAATATTTTAAGTAAAAAAAAAATAATTATACTTAAACCAAAAGAAGAAAATTTATCAAAGGAAAAAATAAATGTAAAAGAAAATGAAAAAAGTATTAGAAAAAAAAAAGAAGAAATGACAAAAGCAGAAGTATTTAAAACAACAATATATAATAATTTATTAAATAAAAATATAATTAAAAGTAAATTTGAAGATCCAACAAAAACTTTAAAATGTTATAAAAATGTAATGGATGAAAAAATTGAAATTAATGATCCTGATATAAAAAAGAAATTAGAAGATATAAACTATTATGGCCCATTTTATCCTTATTGTTTTATTGGAAAGAAAAAAAATTTATTATTTTATAATACAATGGAAAAAAATCAATGTATTAATTTATTAAATTATTTAAGAAAAATAAGAACAAAATCAAAAATTGGAATTCAAATGAATAATGATAATAATAATTTTGAAGATGATGATGATGATGATGATTCAGGGTTTTTATAAATAATAATATGTATATATATATATTTAAAACATTATATTTTTTTTTATTTTAAATTTTTGTTTGAATAATATATTAAAAATGTTAAGAAAAATAAGAAGATCAAAAAGTGATTTAGAGGATTTATTAGTAACACATTATAAATCACCAAAAAATAAAATAAATAGAAATGAAATGTTAAAAAATTATGAAAATAATAATTATTTAGATACTAAAAGTTCTCAAAGAACAAATAAAACAGAAAATTCATTATATTCAAAAAAAACAAAAAATACTCATTCTCAAATAAATTCTCCATCTAATTCATATTATAATTTAATATGTAGAAACTGTTATAAAAGAAGAATAAATAATCGTCAATTTTCTCAAAATAATAATAATATAAATAATCAAACTCAAAAAGAAAAATTAAATTTGACTTTTAATGAAATTAATCCTTTTTATTTTTATGATAAAATGCAAGGAATATATAATAATAATAAACAAGATAAATTAAAAGATCGAGAAGAAAGAACTAAAAAAGTAATAAATAATTTAGAAGAAATAAGAAAAAAAAAACCTTCTGAAAAAGAAAATTTACAATATAATAATGAATATGCTGTTAATAGTTTAAATTTTAGTGAAAATAAGGATCCAAGATATGAAAGAGTAAAAAAAAATTATGATTTAAAAGAAAAAATTCTTGCTGAACAAAGAAATTTATATCATTTTAATTATAATGAACCTCGAAAAGCTATTAAAGAATATTATAATAAAACAATGTATGAAATTCCTGTTCAAGAAATTAAACATGAAATTTCAAAAGAATATAAAAAAAATTATATTAATGATTTAAAAAAACAAATTTATGAAAAAGAAGAATTTGAAAAAAATAAAAAGACAATTGAAAGAAATATAGAAAGAAAAGCAAATAAAGAGTATAGTAATTATATTAATAATAAATTATATAATGATAATTTAAATAAAATAGAACAACAAAAAAAATTAAGAGATTATAATGAAAAAATGATAAATTTAAAAAAAGAAAAAGAAGAAGAAGAAAAAAATTATAAAAAAGATTATGAAAGAAAATTAAAACAAAAAATTATAAGAGATAATGATGAAGAATATTATAATAAAATGTTAAATAAAATAAAAAATATTGAACAAATGAAAAATTGGATGAATGAAGCAATGAATGATAAATTTAAAAGAAAAAAAGAAGAAGATGAAGAAAAAAAAAAATGGAAAAATTATTCCGAAGAAATTGAAATCAAATGTCAACATGGAAATAATATTTATAAATGTTCTATTTGTAATAAAATTTATCCAAGGGAACAATTAATAAAAATTAAATCTAATTTTTTGAACTAATAATTTGAATTATTAGATTTTTATGTGTAAATATAATATTTAATTATATTTTTTTATGTTAATTTCAAATTTAAAAATTTGATGTAAAAAAATAAAATAAAAAAATAATGTAAAATTATTTTAAGAAAAATAAATTAAAATGGAAAAACGCATTCTTAAATACTTTAATGATTTTTTATTCAGTTTCATTTTTTCTTTTTAATATTTTTTTTGTCATGATTATTATTATTATATTTAAGTATAATAAATAATAATTTTTTATTATAAATTAATAATTTATGATCGTCTATAAATAAAAATAATATTTCTAATTTATAATTGATATTTAAATAAAAATAATGAAAATACTAAATGCTTTTTTAAATTTAGATATATATGGAATAATTCCTTCTTTTACAATTCATGGTCATAAAAGATTTAGAACAATAATAGGTTCATTATTATCTTTAATAACTTATTTAATAATAATTCTCTTTTTTGGAGTTTATTTAAAAGGAGTTTTAAAACATACTAGTCCAAATTTAGTGACAACAATATATAATGATTTTGATCCTAAACCAATAAATTTAACAAAAGATAATTTTATAATAACATTAAGTTTACAAACTATTGATTATTCTAATTATTTAGACGAATCAATTTATTATGTTAATGCTACATTATCAAGTACAATTTTATTACAAGATGGAATTTATGAAGAAAAAATTACTCCTTTAAAATTAATAAAATGTTCTGAATATAATTTTCATTTTTTGAATGAATATTGGAATAATTTACCTTTGAATGATTTATATTGTTTAGATATTAATAATATTATTTTAAGAGGAAATTTCAAAAATGCAATTTGGAATGTTTTATATTTAAAATTTTCAAAATGTATAAATTCAACTGAAAATAATAATAGTTGTAAATCAAATGAAATAATAGATGAATATTTAAAAGGAGGATATTTAGGAATTTTTTTATCAGATACAATAATAGAACCAAATAATTTCGAGAATCCAAGTCATTTATTTGGTAAAAATATATTTACAACATTTACATATAAAGAATATTCAGATTATTGGATATATTTAAAAACAGAACAAGTAGTCACAGATACAGGATATTTTTTTGAGAAAAAAAATACTAAATATTTTTTTGCTCTTGATAATGTAGAACATTTATCTGATTATAGAGAAGATAATAATATTTTTTTATCAGTTGGAATTAGAAAATCTTTAAAACGAGAAGTTTATGAAAGATCATATATTAAACTTCAAGAAGCTGCTGGTAATGCTTGTGGTATTATTAGAGTTGCTATTGTTACTGGAGAAATTATTGCTTATTTTTTCCAGAAATTATTATATAATACTTTTATTATTCAATTTATTAACTTTACTAATGTATCTCATCAATATTTTAAGAATATGAATAATAGTAATCAATTACTTAAAAGTCTTTATATCAATTTAGATAAAAATCTACCTAAAGATAATAAAACTGTTGTTTATTCTCCTTTTTTAAATAAAAAAAAAAACAATCAAAAATTAAGTGTGAATATGAGTAATGGTAATAATTCTGTTTCTACTCATAATAAAAATAATAAAGGTAGCTTTCATAACAATCATTCTTATACTTTAAAAAGTCATTTTAAAAAGTACTTTAAGGCTGAAAAAAAAATTTGTTTTAGTATGATGATATGTAATAAAAATTGTGTAAATAAAGTAAAACATATATTTAATAAATATTCTAAAATTGAATATTGTTTTGATATTATTCAATATTTAAAATTACATTATGAAATTTCTTTGGTGAAATTATTTATTTTCGATGAAGATAAAAATCAAAAAATTAAAGACTTATATTTCTTAAATTACGAAGAATTTACTGAAAAAGAAAGTTATGACAAAGTCTTTAAATATAATAATATAACATAAATACTTAATTGGATAATTTATTTTTGTATAATTATTAATTTTTGTATAAAATATAAATTAAACCAAAAAAAATTTTTAATTATTAGAAAAGTTATTTTAGTTTAATAACAAAAAACATTTAAATTAAAAATGATTTAATTCATTTATTCAGCAGCGGCTTCTTCTCCACCTTCTTCTTCTCCTTCTTCTTCTCCTTCACCTTCATCATCAGCAGAAGCATCTTGATAATTTTGATATTCAGTGACTAAATCACTAAGATTTGATTCAGCTTCA
>JAJJLU010004110.1:0-18454 GCA_023807065.1 Isotricha intestinalis
AGATGTTGTTTCTTTAAAAAATGAAAAAGATACTTTACAAGAAATTTTAAAAATGAAAACTCATGAAGTTAAAAATACTTTATTACAAGAATTAAATAAAGTTGAAGATGAAATGAAAAGACATTTTTCTCATCAAACTTCAGAAAATAGTAGATTACAACAACAAATTACTTCTTTAAAAGCGGAAAAAACTGCTTTACAAAATCAATTAATTGCTTTACAAAGAAGAATTTCTGATTTAGAAATGCAAGTTGGTACTGATGATGTTAAATTTTAAATAATTTTTTTTTTGAATAAAAAAATTTAAAATTTTTTTGTTTTTTTATTTATTTTAAATATTTTTTTAATTTTATTTTTTTGCTTCTTGAGCTTTTCTTTCTTCATCTTTCTTTTTTTTAAATTCTTCATTTTCTTTATAAAGTTTTTCAAAATTAGAAGTTTTTTTAATTGTAATTACAAATCTTATTCTTTTTCCTCTTTCAATAAAAGTCTCAGTTTTTATATATTCATAAGTGATATATCCAAGTCTTTGTAAAGTTTCTGCTGCTCTTGCTGCAATTGGAGATGAATTTGTTGTTGCACTTATATTAATTTTTTCTGATGCTAAAAGCATTTCTTTTGCAAGATACATTATTTTTTTTGCATTATCATATTGTCCTACTCTCAAATCTTTTATATCTGACATTGAATTTTTCTAAATATTATTCTTTTTTTTTAGGGATATAAATTTTTTAATTTAATTGTAAAATTTTTATTATTTATTGATTAATATATTTTTTAAATAATCATATATAGAGATTTTTATTATTTTTTGTTTATTATATAAAAAGAAAAAATTAAAGATTATCAAAATTTGTAAAAAAAAAAATAAAAATTAAAATATGAATAAAAACATAAGGAAAAAAAGTATATATTTAAATATATCAAAGGATAAAGCAATAAATTATGTTGATATAGTAATAATTAAATAAAATTGTATTACTTTTTCTTTGGAAAAAAATCTTCAAACTTTAAAGAATTTGAAAAATAAAAATAAAATAATTTTGACATAATTATTATTTTAAATAAAATCATTATTAATAATTCTTCCTTCAGTTCTTCTTCCTTTGTTATTAATATCAATATGAGAATAATCTTCATTTAATTCATAATTAAAAGAATTATTATGATATTTATTTTTATTTAAATTATTTAATTTTCTAGAAGACAAAGTTGTTGAAAAATATTTTAAAGGAGATTTTTTATTTATTTGAGAATATATAGAATTATTTAATGTGTTAAATTTTTGATTATCATAATTTGAAAGTTCATTTATTTTTATTTTTAATAATTGAATTTTTTCTCTGTATTCATTTAATTTATTTTCTTTTTCTAAATTTTGTTGATAAAATTGATTTTTTTTTTCCATAAAAATATTATTTGCTTCTGAAATATCTTGATTTATTTTTTGATAATAAGCTTTTAATTCATTATTTTGATTTTTTAATTTTTCATTTTCATTTATTAAATTATACAATCTAATATTTATTTCCTTTTCATTTTCATCTCTTTCTTGCTCTTTTTCTATTAATAAAATTTTATTGTTTAAATCATTTATTGTATTTTTAGTTTCTTCACATTCTATTTTTAATTTTTCAATTTTTTTTTCTTTTATTTGAATGATAGACTTTTGTTCTTCATTTTCTTTTTTATATTTTTGTATTATTTTTTCTAAATTAAATTTATTGTTTTTTTGCTCGTAATCATTTATTTTTTTTTCTAATTGAATATTATTTTTCTTATTTTTAATTAATTTATTATGATTTATATCGTTGAAAGTGTAATTTATTTTTAAATTTAAATTTTCTATTTCTATTTTATAATTTTCAATTTCTCTTTTATGAATTTTTTTTAGTATATTAACCTCATTTTCATATTTTTCTTTTAAATGTTCATTTTTTTGTTTTAAATTTCTATTTTCAATCATAAGTTTATTCCCATTTAATTCACTTTCTTCTATTTTAGATTTTAATTTAGATATTTCTAATTTAAATTTATCATTCATTTGATTCATTTTTTTATTCGCATTTAATTCATTTATTTTATAATTTAAATCATTATTTTTCTTTTCTAAATCTTTTTTAGATGAGATAGCATTATTAACCTTTTCTTCCATTTGAGACATTTTTATTTGAAAATCTTGATTTTTTGAAAGCATTTCTTCTTGTAATTGAAGGAGAGAAAGTTTTAAATTATTTTTTTCATTATTAATTTTATCAATTTCATCTCTTTTATCATTTAATAAATTTTTCAAATTTTCAATTTGATTTTTTAAAGAAATTAAAGTTCCCTTATTATCTTCATTATTGTTATGATTTATCTCAATTTGTTTTTGTTCTTCATTATCATATAAAAGTTCATCATCATTTATATAATCATCAAGTTCTTTTTCTAACATTTTTATATTATCTTCGTTTAAATTTTCATCTTCATAATTATTATTAATTTCACTTTCATTATCCATCTTTGTTTAAATGAAAAATAAATTAGTATAAAAAATAATTATAGTTATAATAAATATTATTTATTTAAAATATTATTATTCATTAAACCATTTCTAATTTATGAGAACTTCCTCTATCTTTAAAAGCTTCATATTGAGTGATGGCTTTTAAAGCTTGTCCTCTAATTTTATCATCTAATGTATCTTCAAAAGCATTAAGAAACATTCTTCTATAACATAATATTGAAAAAAAAATCAAAATTACAATACCAAAAGAAATTAAAACTATCATATTGAATCCAAATAAATTATGATATTTCACTTCATCAGGAGTTAAAGATGAACAAATTTGATTATCTTCAATAAATCCATTACATATTGTTTTAAATATACTTTTTCCTGACCATATTCCTTTATATTTAATTCCATTTATTGTTAATTCCGGAATAGAAAAAATTTTCTTTTTATTATATTGGTTATAATCTTCTTCAATTTTATTATCTCCATCTATTAAATCTTTCATACATGCATTTATTTCAGATAAATCTAAGTTTAAATTTTTAATTATTTCATTAGAGCATTCCTCATTAAATTTTGGATTATCATAATCTGCACATTTATCAGAAAAATTTACCATATATTCCCAAAATAAACTAATGTGAAATATTTCATGAATACAACTTTGTCTTAAATTTTCTAATAAAATTAATCTTGGATTATCAATTTCTAAATCATTTTCTGAATTAACACAAAAAGGTTTATCTTTTATACATGGGATTTTAGATTGTGATGATAATTCATTTGATGTTTGTTCATTTTCATATACATTATATTTTAATCTTGGAGTAAATTCTAATTTTGATTCCATTTTCTCTTTAAAATATTCAAATTCTTTATAAAAATTAAGTGCTTTAAAATCATCAGATCTATAATAAAGTTCAATTTCAACTTTTCCATTTTTTAACAATCCTGAAAATTTCAATGAAATAGTAACTATTTCTTTAGGATTTTCATAAATAAATTCTTTAATAATATTACCAATATCTTTAGGAATAATCATACTTGGTATTTCTACTTTTTCTCCAATAGGATCATCAACATTATAATCATTATCATCAATTTCATTAGAATTATAAACTAATAACATACCTTTACCTCCTCTTTTTTGAATATTATAAGCTTTCATTGCATATTTACATTTTGTTGAATGATCTGCTAGAATTATTGGAATATATTCAGTTACTTTTCCTTTTTCATTTATTAATGGCTTTGTTTTTTTATAATCACACCAATAATTTGTTCCATCTGTTTGCTTTAATATTATTATTTCTCCTAATATTTTTTTTCCAAAAGGAATTTCTCCAAAATTTCCTATCTCGGATGGTATTGCTATTTTTTATTATATATATTGTTACTAATTTTATATAAATTTTTTATTTTCTCTGATAATAATGGTGGACTAAGAATATTTATTTCAGAATTGATATAAGGTACTATTCTAATAAAAAACAATAAAAGACATAAAAATATTTTTAACATTATTTTTTTAAATGTTTACAAAAAATAAATTAAAAAAAATTGTAAATGAAATTACAATTTTTCACATGTTGCTTTAAAAAAAAAAATGCAAAATATGGAAAAGAGCGTTCTTTATCAGATGAAGTAAATAAAATAATCCAAGAAAAAAGTGAATTTATAAAATTAAATGATAGTATTTTTCAAATAAATAGCAATAATTACCAAATTTCATCTCCGTTTAGATCAAATGATTTTTATGATAATCTTAAATCAACAATTGAAGGAATAAATCCAGAAAAAAGCAAAATTCAAAAAAAAAATTCAGAAAATCGATTATCACATAATCATAAAATATATGGGTTGAAAGATAAATTACGTTGTTTTTTTTGTGGAGGTAAAGAATGTAAACATGAAAATTATTTAAATAATATAAATAACAATAATGCTATAATAGGTTTAAATTCAAATTATATAACAGATGATATAATAGCATCACAAAGGCCAAGTGAAGTTTTAATAAATAAATTTAATTTAGTTAAATTATTTAAAGAAAAAAATATTGGTTTAATAATTAATTTAGAAAGAGAAGGTGAACATCCTTTTTGTGGTCCTAATGCATATCATTTAACATCAAGTGGCTTTTCTTATAATCCTTCAATTTTTACAGGAAATGATATATTATGTAGATTATATGGTTGGAAAGATATGAGTATTCCTTCTACCTTAGGTTTTATGATGGATATTGTAAAAGAAATGACTGTTATGGTAAGAGAAGACAATAAAAAAGTTTTAGTTCATTGTCATGCTGGTTATGGAAGAACTGGTGTTGTTATTGCTTGTTATCTTATATATAATAATACTAAATGTAATGTGGATGAAATTATTAAAAATGTTAAAAAACATAGAAATAAATGTATAGAAACTAAAATGCAAAAACAATTTTGTGCTAAATTCTATGGTTATATCTCTCATATTAGAAGATTATTTGATGATAATAATCATAAAGAAAAAATTGAGACTTTTTTAAGATTCCAAGAAGAATTATTATGCGGAGAAGATCAATTAAATTATGGTATTGTTCCTATGTTATTAATTAAATGTCTTGAAAAAATTGTTCTAATTGCTAGGAAATTTAATTTAAGAAATATTCATATATATAAAATTATAAAAGATTATTCTCCAAATTCTTTGACAAAAGAAACAAAAGAAATTTTAAATACATTGAAAGAAAGCATTAATAATGCAAATTGGGTTTTATTTGACAAATTAGAAAATTTAAAAATTATAATTGCTTTATTATTTCAATGGTTAAGCAAATATGTTTTATATACAATAAATCCTCAAAGAACAGAAAAAATTATATTAAATGAAATGTATAAACAAATTGAACAAACTGTAAATACTAAAAAAGGAGGAATTAATGAAATATCAAAATTAATAAAAACAGGTTTTTATTGTTATGAATATGAAACAATGTATACAGTTGCTATTTTTTTTAATAATTATCCACCTGAAAATGATAGAGAAAATATTTTTTATAAGGAAATGTTAGATACTTTTTCATTAAGATTATTAGGTTATGAATTAGATGATGTTTTAAAAGAAAATAAAAATTTTGAAAAAATAAAAGCAAGGGTTACAGGATTGAGTACAATATTAGAATTTATAATATATACAATTCCATTTTACAATGATGGAAATGATAGTCCTTTTTCTCCTAATGTCCAAAAATTAAGTACACTTAAAAATTTAAAGGGAGATTCTAAAAAATCTATTTTTCATCTTAATAGAATGAGTAAATTAAATAATTATTTAGGATTTAATTTTCCTAATGTATCTGACAATAATCAATCTTTATCAATAATTAATAATATGAATATGAAAACTATAGTTAATAATGATTCTCCTGTTTATGATACTCCAAAAACTAAAAAACCTTCTTCTTTTTTTGATATTTTACATAAATCCTATTATGAAAATAAAAATTTAACTTCAAAAAAAATGATTTCTTTAAAATGCTCAGAAAATGAACTTGAAATAAATAATAATTTAATTGAAAGTCCCGATAATAGAAATTATAATAATTTAAATAAATCCCATAACGAATAAAAAAAGAACTAATTAATATAAAAGGAATTTGGAGGTCTTTTTTGTAAAGGAAGTATAAAATGAATTATGTAGATTGAATAAAAGTTATATATTGTATTATTTTGTCTTTTTTTTGTATTTATGCAAAATTATTCTTTAGATTGTGAGGTAAAAGATATAAAATGGTAAAGCTAAATTGGTAAATTAAAAAATTATAATTGTAATAGATTTATCAAGTAAATAATAAATAATTTGATTATGATGAAATCAAAATTAAATATAATAATTTATTTATATATCTTTTCATAAATATTATTTTGAAAAATAAAACAAATATTAAAAAAAATTCAAAAAACAAAATTTTAATCAATTTGAAACATACATAGCAGGTAATATATTAATTTTTCAATTGAAATATAATTATCAATCGGTTCATATAAATATTTTTAAATATTTAAATTCATTTGTTGGAAGTTTATTTATTGAAAATTAGTTTGATAAAAATAAAAAATGTTTTTAATAATATAAATTATAGAAGAAAAATAATATTATTAAATTAAAAAGAAAGAAATATTCTCGAATATAAAAAAAGAAAAAATCATTAATGCAAATCTTGGAATAAACACTTTCAAAATTCAGTTTCTCCTTAAAGCTTTGTGGAAATAGCAAAATAATTATTAAATAAAATTTCATTTACTCAAATATATGAAGCTGACGTGACATTCGAACAATTATATTATACAAGAAATATTTTAGGAATAATATTATTTACTATATGTCACACAAAATGATTGTATAATAAAAGCAACTCATATATATTCAGCTTGTTTGAAATAATATCCTAACCCGCATAATAATATGGTATTGAATGATATAACAAAATTCCAGTTTAAGGACGCATTTTGGCATAAATCATTAAATAGAGACCTTATGGAATAATTAAAATTATTATTTTTGTAAAATATTTTTAAAAAAGTTATTAATCTGATGTAAAAATAAAGAGAATTTTCCTCAAGAAATAAATTTTTTTCCAAAAATTATGGTTAAAATTTAAGACAATTTATTTACACTTTATTTTTTATTTTTAAATTAAAAAATTGTTTTTTTTGAAATAAAAAATTTGTAATAATGGAAAAAGAAAATATTAATGTTAAAAATGACATTCAACTAAATATTAATAATGAGTTAAAAATAATGAATCCAAAAGAAACTAAAGTTAGAATAAACACAAAAAAACCTTCAGAAAAAAATTCATTAAAGGAAATACCATATTCTGAATTAAATAATGAAGAAGAAAATACAAAAGAAATATCTCCAAATATAAATCAAACAGATGATTTTCCAAAGCAAATAAATAAAATTGGAAAATATTTTTATAAAAAAATAGGAAATTGTCATTTTTTTTACGGAGATGAAGATGGAAATCCTTTATTTATAATAGGTCCTCAATGGTATATGTTTATATTTTTAACATTATTAGTTAATACAGTTGTAATTTTTTTTTTATATTTATTTTGGTCAGTTAATGGTCTTTTATATAAAACAATAGGAATCATTTTTTTATCTGGGTTTCAAGTTTTTTATACCTTAACTTTTATTTTAAATCCAGGTTATCCTATTAATAATTCAGGAAGAAATTTTGGAATGCCAAGAAATAAATATAGAAAATGTAATGAATGTTGTTTTTGGGTTGGAATTGATGAAAATGTTAATCATTGTTATGATTGTAATATTTGTGTAGAAGGTTATGACCATCATTGTCCTTGGACTAGTAAATGTATTGGAAGAAAAAATTTATATACTTTTTATGGATTTATGGGTTGTATTATGCTAATTTTTGGATTTTTTATTGTTTCACTTACTTCAATTGGAGAAATTAATTAAATATTTTTTATGTTTTATTTTTCCATTTTATTTTATTATATGAAATATAATTAAATTTAAATGGAATGCAAAAGAATATATTAAAAGAAATATTAAATTATATTCTTTAGATATTTCATATGGTAATCTTAAAAATACTGATTTTCAAATTCGGAAATGAAGAGAAAATATTATAAGAAATTCATTCTTTGAAGAAACGATAAAAATTTATTTAATTCAGAATCATTAAAATGAGAGATTATGAATTTGAAGCAAAGGATTCCATTAATAATTGTTTTTCCTTTTGTTTTATTTTTATTATTTGATAAACATATTTTTTGAATTTTAGGAAATGAAGAAAATAAAGATTTAATAAATATTGAATTACTCCTTTTAAATATTTTGAATAAATATAAAAGTCATCATAGATGTTCTAAAGATTACTTTCAAATAATTTACAATTATTTGTTGAAAAATAATTAATATATATAATAAAGATTCACAAGATATTAAAATTTAATGTCTTTAATAACATTTACAAGCCTCTAAATTAGAAATATTCATTTCAAAAAATTTTAAATAATTATTAATTTATTGATCAATATTACAATATATATTGTTAAATCTATATTTAATGATATGAATATTATTTTCAAATAATACAAAAAAATGAAGATGATATTGAGAATAATGAACTGAAATCAATCTCAAATATTATTTATTAAAATATGGAAACAATGTAAATTAATGAGATATTAAATGAAATGATACTTAAGTAATTATATATCAAATTCAATTAATGAAATATTATTAAGAAATAATTATCAAATTCAAGAACTTTTAAATTTATTTAGAAAACAATAACTTTAATAGAAATATATAATTAAGTCATCTCATTTCCAAAATATGAAAAAAAGTACGATAAAAAATATATATAATTTACATTTAAGAATAGAATAAATTCCAATACCATATTTTATATTTAAAATATATTCCTATAGCCAAAATATATACTTTAAAATTATATTTAGATGAAATATTTATTCATTTTTTTTCTGAAGATTTTATAATTATATTGTGGATTATAAATTTAAAATATAATTCATTTCATAATAATTTCTTTATTATATAATATTAAAATATTATTCTGAAATTAATTTTTTATTTTCTTTCAAAATTTTCATAAATTTTATTTTGTTTTTTAATTTTTCATTATGTTTTATTTCCAAAAGTTTTGAATTAGTAAAAATTTTAGGTAAGGGTTTGTGTTTAGAATATATTTGAGAATCATTTTTAATAAATTTATTAAATTTGTTTTTACTTTCTTTATATTTTTCAATAGTGATTATAGGATGAACTATATCACAAACACCTTTCCAAAAAGATACCACTTGATTTAAATGAATCATTTTATTTAATAACTTTTTATCTGAACTATAATTATTTTTTTTAAAATTATTGCTCATTTTTTTTTCAACATCACAATAAAATTTTTCTCTCATCAAACATTGAAGTTTTGATGATTCATTTTTTTTTAGTTTTGGAATTTTTATCCTTTTTAAATTTGAATTAATCTTATTGTTGTTAGAATTATCAAACTTATTATCATCAACTTCTATATTATTTTTTTCTTTTATTTGTTTTAATATACAATCATTATGAATATTTATTGTTTTATTTAAAGTATTATTTTTAACAGAAACCGACTCACTATAACTATTATCTTTTAACTTAGTTAAAAATTTTAATTGAGTTTTTTTATGAGGAGAATTATTGTAGTTTCTTGAAAGAGATAAATTATATATAGAATATAAATTGAGTGCTTTAGGTAATTTAAATATGTTTATATTAAATTTTGATTCAATTCTTGATGAATCTAAACTTGTTGTAAGACTTGTTGGAAATTCATTATTAATAATCTTTTTTGGACTTTTTAATTGTAATTTTGTGTAAATTATATTTCTTCTGGGTTTATTGAGTTTTATATAGGACTCAGACATTAATTTATAACCAATAAAATGAATAAAAATTTATTATATTTAAAAGAATTAATGGTAATTCCAAATTCATTAAATAGCAATATTATCATTCCGTAAATCATCTTTTTGATTTATTTATACTAAATTTTATCCATTGATAAATTATTCAATTTTTTCATAGAATTTTTTTTCATTATATTTTTTTTCTATTGTCTTTTTTAGTTATAAATATTTATTATCTTTTATTATTTATCACCTTCGTTGATATAATCTAATTTTTTTGAGTATCTCTCATCTGATTTCAAACTTAAATTTGTAAATACATTTTTCAATCTATTCTTGAATCAAAAGATTTTATAAAAATAACAATTAATTTATATTAAAGTGAAACAAATACAAATTATTTTAATTTTGTTATAATTAAGAGAATAATTATCATTTAATAATTTAAAATTTTCCTAAGATTTATAGAAAAATAAAAAACCTCAGAAACTTTATTCTTTTGTCTGATTTATGTTTTTTTAAACCTCACAAAAAAATGTTTTGAATTTTATAATTATATTGTTGGAATATAAATATCAATTTTCAATTCATGAATTGATTATATTTTTCTTTATAAAATGATTTCATATTGATTATTTAAATTTTTAATTGGAAAACTAAATAATTTAGACTCGAATATGTAATGAAAAAAAAATGAAAAATACATAGATGAGTATAACTCTTATTTAATAGTTGTGATTGGTTAAAAAATTGTAAATGAATATTATTTGAATTTGAACCTTTATAAAATTAATTTTAGTTTGTTTTTTCATTTCTAAAAATTCATAAGAATATATTGATTTATTTGATATTGTAATAATCAATTTTATAATTATAAAAAAAATAACCTGTATTTAAATGAATTAAAAAATCAAATCAAATTTAAAAAATTTTAATTAATTAGTTAATACATCTATCAACTAAAAAAAATAAATATTTTTTTATATAATTTAAATTACAGGAAGCTATTGATTAATTACTATTATTAAATTGTTTAAAACAGAAAAATATAAAAAACATATTTTAGTGATAAATAATAAACAATAATATAATTTTAAAAGTGAAATTTAAAATAAAACAAAAATAAAAACTAATTAAAAAAAATGAAATCGATTCCATCATCTCTTTCAGAATCAACTCCTTCAACATTAAAACCTCCATCGATTTCTTCTCAACAACTTCCTATATCAAGTACTTTTCAAAGTCAAAATACAATATCAACTCAATTAAATTCTCAAAATACTACAGATAATATGAGAGTAGCAATTAGAATTCGTCCAGCATTAACGAGAGAAATGGAAAAAGGACTTCCATTTCGTTCAATAGCATTAACAAATAAAGAAAATAAAAGTGTTACATTAGTAGAATATATAGGAGCAGAATTAGATGAAGCAGGAAGACAAAGAGAATGGGTTCAATCACCTCAAATGTTTCAAATGCATAGATATACTTTTGATGATGTTTTTGATATTAATACTACACAAGAAGAAGTTTATAATTGTACTGCCAAACCTGCTGTTTATTCTGTTTTAGAGGGATATAACTCTACTATTTTTGCCTATGGACAAACTGGAACTGGGAAAACTTTTACTATGGAAGGTTTTACTTATGATAATTTAGATTCTTCTCGAGGGATTATTCCAAGAACCATTGAAGATATTTTTAAGTATATTGAAAGTAATTCTAATAGGGATACTAAATTTATTATTAGAGCCGCTTATTTGCAAATATATAATGAAATGATTTCTGATTTATTGAAACCAAATTCTACAAATAAAAATTTGAATATTAGAGAAGATAAGAAAAAAGGATTATATGTAGAACATTTAAGTGAATGGGCTGTTAGAGGACCTAATGATATTTATGCTTTATTAGAAAGAGGTGCTTCTTGTCGTGCTATATCTAATACAAATATGAATGATGTTTCTAGTAGATCACATGCTGTTTTTATGATTATCGTGGAACAATTAATTAGTGATAATGATTTAAATGGTCAACAAGTAACTAAAGTAGGTAGATTAAATTTAGTTGATTTAGCTGGGAGTGAAAGAACTAGAGTTACAGGGGCTACTGGGAAACAATTAGAAGAAAGTAAAAAAATAAATAAATCACTTTCTGCTCTCGGAAATGTAATTAATGCTTTAACTGATCCAAAAGGTAGAACACATATTCCATATAGAGATAGTAAATTAACTAGATTATTGGAAAATAGTTTAGGAGGAAATTGTAAAACAACAATGATTGCTACTATAAGTCCTGCCCAATGTTCTTTTAATGAAAGTTTATCTACTTTAAATTTCGCAAAAAGAGCTAAAAACATTAAAAATAGACCAGTTATTAATGAAGATATTGATCATAATGCTTTAATTCATCAATATGAAAATGAACTAAAAAAAATTAGAAAAGAATTAGAAGAAAAAACTAAATTAATTGCTTCAAACGAGGAAATATTAGAACAGAAAAATAGAGAAGAAAAAGCAAAAAATGATGCAATTAAAGCTTATGAAAGAGCTTCTAGACAATTATTCATTGAAAGAGATGAAAAACAGAAATTAGAAGCTAAAATTAAAGTTATGAATTTACAAATGATAACAGGAGGACAAAAATTAGAAGAAACTCCACAATTTAAAAATGCTTTACAAGAAAAACAAGTGATGTTAGAAAAAGATTTTGAACAAAAATTAATGGAGATTGAAAGAGAAAGAGAACAAATTGAAGATAGTAAAGCCCAAGTTGAAGCTTATAATAAGCTATTGTATAAACAAAGAGATATTATGGACAATTTATCTTCTCAATTAAAAGAAAAAGAAGAAAGTATTTCTACATATATTAAACAAATTCAAGATTTAAATAAGAAATTAAGTGAAAGTAATCAAATTATTCAAGTTAGAAATGATTATATTGATGAATTAGAAAATATTTTAGAAGAAAATAAAATTTCTTATAAAAAAGATTCTTCAAATTTTAGAATGAATTTAACTATTCCTTCAACTCAAAGTGCAAGAAACAAAATTTATATTCCTTATGAAGCTGAACAAAACGGGAAAGAATTTTCAGATAAGACAATTCCTCTTTTATCTTCAGAAGAAAAAATAAAAGAATTAAATGATATTGTTTCTAACAAAGATAAAGAAATAACTTTATTAAAGAGAATTAGTGAAAAAATATTTGATACTTCAAGTGATGTTACTTTAAAAGAAAAATTTAAACAATTAGAAGATGAAAATTTACAATTGAGTCAACAAATAAGTGAAAAAAATCAAATGATAAATTTACAAAGACAAGAAAATGAAAGTTTAGAACAATATTATCAATCAATGGAAAAAATATATCATTCTACAGAAAAAGAAAATTTAAAATTAATAAATATAAAAGAAAATTTAATATCATCATTAGATGATATAATAAAAAAAATAGATTCTTGTGATTATAACGAAATAGAAATTCAAACTTTAAGAACAGATTTAGTAAAAGTTTTTCAAATATTATTAGATGGAAATTGTGAATCAATAAATATAGGTTCAAATAATTTAGATTCTGAAGAAGGATTAAATAATAATGAAGATGATTTAAATATGAATAATATATATTTAAATCCAACTGGAATAAATTCAACAAATCAAAATATTAATCATAATATAAATGTAGAAAATTTAAATTTAGGAGAAGATGAAGAAGATAAAGATGTTTATTATGATAAAAGAAGTAATATTAGTAATAATATTAATAATAATTTAAGTGTTAATATTGCAAATGTAACTGCTGTTAATAATTTATCAAAAAATAATAATCCGAATAATAATAAAAGGGAAAATCCTTTTCCCAATAATACTATTAAAAATATCAAAATTACATCAATTGCACATGGAAAGAAATAGTTTTATTTATTTTATGTTTGAATAAATTTATAAATATAAAAAAATAATAATAAATATATTTATTTAATTACCTTAAATATAATTCCAAAAAAATATTTTTATTTTTTCATTTTTTCTTTTTCAGCAAATAAATTATTGATTTTATCTTCTGTGTAATTTAATAATTTAAATATTAATATAAATAATTCTTTTCCTTTGTTAGTATATTGAACTTCTTGAAATAATTTATAAATTGCAGAACTTAAAGTTGAAAGTATATCATTAGCATCATTTAATTTTTTATTTAACTTTTCAACTTCATTTTTATAATGTTTTAACTCAATTTTTAAACTAGTAATCTGTTTGAAATTAGAAATTTTATTGTTATTATTATTATTTATATTATAATATTTATTATATATAGCATAATTACTTCCTTTACTTTCTTTACTATTCGTTCTATTATTTAAGTTAATCCCTTTATTTGAAACTGTTGATTTATCTGTTAATAAATCATTTTCATTTATTCTTCCTAAATCATTTGAATCTGGTTCTTCTTCAAAATTAATTTCATTTGTTGATTTTTTATTTGTATTATTATAATTTAATTTATTTATATCTATTGAAATTTTTGTTCCATTTTCAACATAATTTGATAAATCTTGAATTAAATGAAGATAATCACTTTTCAATTGTTTAAATTGGTCTTGTTCATTACTAAATAAATTTAAAAGATATCTATATTTTTCAACTGAAACAAAATTTGTTGATTCATTATTGTTATAATTTTCTTTTTCAATATTTTTATTTAATTGTAAAAGATTTTTTATTGTTTCTTGATTTTTTTCATTTTCCTTATCTTTCATCTGTAACTTTTGCAATAAATCATTTTGAATGACTAATAAATCGTTATTTAATTTTCTATAATTTTCAGATTCTGAAAAAATATCTTCTTCAATTTTTTGATTATATTTCATTTTATTTATTACAGTGTTATTAAGAGCAGTTTTATAAGTTTCACATTGAATTCTAATTACATTTATTTCTTTTTCTAATTTATCTTTATCTATATTTAAATTTTTATTTATTGCTAATAAAGTTTTAATATGTTTTTTTAAATTTTCAATTTCATTCATTATAACTCCATCTTCAAAATTATCTTTTGTATCAAAAACATTATTTAATTCATTTTCATTTTCTTCTTCATTGATATTTGGCCTAATCATCTCAATAATTTCGGAGCAAGAATTTTTAATATAATAATATAACTTATTTGGATCATTTATATCTGTAATAGAACTTTTTTGATCAATAATATGTATATTATTGTTATCATTATTTCCATTTTGATTATAATTATAATTATTTTTTTCCAATCCATTTATAATTTTTTTTATTTCACTTTCATACCATTCAAATTTATTTTCTTGTTGATTTACGTAATAAGAAAAAGAATTGTTTTGGCTTTGAAGAGAATCCATTACAGAATTCAAATTAAAACTATTTGCAAAAGGCTTTAACAATTTATAAATTTCTTTAATAGAATTTAAATTATTCTTAAAAATTTTTTCATATTGTGTAATAGAATCCATTTGTTTAGAAACTTTATTATTTAAATTAGTAATTTCAGTTCTTAATTGAGAGGTAATAAATTGAGAATTAGATTTCATATCTTCTAAAGCAGTTTTTAAAACAGAGATTGAATCAGTTAATTCTTTAACATTTTGGTTGTAATTTATAATATTATTATTTGAATTATTTAAAGGAGTAGCAGCAGTTATCGCAGAATTTGAACTTATTAATGAACTATAAGACCTATTATCTTGAAGTATTTGATTTGTTGTATCTGATTTCGAAAATTTTAAAGCTTCTTGATATAAATTTGTTTTTCTTTTTTCAAAATTTTTTTTTAATTCTTTAATATTAGGCTCTTTATTACATATACTTACTTGTAGATTTTTCATTTCTTCTAAGAATTTTAATATTTCTTTCGCTAAAAATTTTTCAATTGTTAAATTGTAATTAGTATTTACTATATTTGAATTATTTTGAATTATATTAGTATGAATATTATTGTTTGAAGATAAAAGTTGATTATTTGTTAATATTGATGAATTATTATGACTTCTTCTAATAGTTACATTTTCCATTAATTTTTTTGCACTTTTTGATTTAATTACTGTACTATTATTTGTGTTGATATTTGTATTTATTTTTCCTCTTTTATCATTTTTCATAATATAATTAATTATTTTCCCTTTAAAAGTATTTTCTTTTTTTAAATTTAAATTAACATAATTTCCTTCACTTTTCCCTAATTGATTTTCAAATTTTATTTTTATATTTTCATTTGTTTGTGACCTTTCTTTATCTTGACTTAATACTCTGAATGGATTGTTATTATTTGTAGGAGATATGATTCCTCCATTCAATTGTGTTAAGTTCAACCAATTATATCTTGAATCATTGATTTTTCTTTTTCCATTTATATATTTATTAATTTTTATTATTGAAAAATCTTTTCTTCTTTCCATTAATTTTTATTTTTCCTAATAATTTAAAATTTTTTAATATAAATTCTAAAATCAATTCTTTTAAATTTAAAAATTATATATGATAAAAAATAATAAAATCCCAATTTGAATTCAATAAATTAATAAAGTTCTTTAAATATTATTTTCTAATTAATTTAAAATATTTATTATTGATTAAAAAGATAAGTCCAAACATCTGTATCTCTTCCTTTTCTAAGTTTAAGAATTAAATTTTCCCCTTTAATTAAAGTATCACATTCATCAGGTTTTATTTTACAATATAATTTAGGGACTGCAAATCTATAATTATTATTATTTAAAGCCTTATTAATTTTAACTTCCTAAAGATTCTTCTTCAAAAGTAGCAATTATATTGTTTTTTTCAACTTTTTCTATTCCAGGTACAGGAATTAACACCCTAACATATTTTTGAGATGATTCATAAAATGAATATTTTGTTAAAGTTTTATATGATAAAACTATATCTTTATTTACATCTACATTTGTTGTTTGAATTGGAATAACTTCAGTAGAAACTTTTATATAAATATCTTCTAAATTTTCAAAATACATTCTTATTTTTGATGTATCATTTAAAGAGGGTGAATCTAATGTTTTACATACATTTAAAGGTATATACTTTATATTTTGAGATTTGAAAGTTGTTTCTAAATGTTTTGAGAGTTTTCCTTTAAAATCTAATATTGTTTTTACTTCTGGGATTATTTCAAATTTTACTGATTGTATTACTCCTTTTTCACTATCATTAAATAAATGACAATATAAAAAATATTTAGGTTCCTTTTTTTCTTCTGGAATAGACATTTAAAAAAATATAAATTAAAATAGTTATTTTTTAATTATATTATTATTTTTATTAATTATTACTCATTTTCAAAAATTTTTCTTTGAACTTCATTAACTTCTTCTTCTTCATTATTGAAAAGATCTTCTAATAATTTATTCTTCTTCATTGTTGAATGAAATAATGTTTTTTTATTTCTTTTTATTATTTTTGAAATTAATTTTTATTACTTTATTTGATCAATTTAACATCATAATATTTTTTACAAAAAATAAAATATTTATACCAATTTATATCACCAATGTGGGGTTTTTTTCTTATGGACATAGATAGCATCCACAAAATTTATTATTTCAAATAATTATAAAGTAATTCTCAATTTGATTTATCCAATTAATTTTTACATAAAAATCAATCAGAAATTCAACAAAGGAACTTTTAAATTAATAATATTTATGAATGATAAATAAGTTTAAATATTATTTTTCTTTTTTTTATTATTGTATTCTATTATGAAGAAATTGTTTAATTCTATAATTTTTTTCAGTATATCTAATTAATTTATAAATTTTCAAAAAGTTTCGATTTTTTTTCTTTTTTTAAAAGAATTGAAAATTCATTTTTCCATCTTTTAAATAAGAATCATTTTTAATTATATAATTTCTTCAATATCATTTTAAAATTAATTCATTAATATTATCAAATTCATTATCAATAAAATTATTATTATTCTCATAACTTGTATTATTTGATTGTTTTCTTAAACTTATTTTACAATATGATTAAATTTTAATTTTATTTTCTAAAAAAAGAATAATAGATAATTAATTTTTAACATCATAACTTTAGAACATAATTTTTAAATTTTGTGAACTTTTAATATTTATAATAATGAAGAAAAATTAATAATAGGAAAAATTCAAAAAGATGAATGTATATAGAACAATTATAGTAATTAATATAGATTTAAAGAGTTGGTAATAAACAAACCAGAAAATAAGATAGATAAGCATTATAACTATCTATGATTTTTTCTTTTCGTGTTGAAAATTATTATTAAAAATTGATTAAACAAAAACATTAAATAAATTAGATTATTATTATGATAAAATTATGTAAGCTTATAATTTATTATTTAAAAAATATAAATTATAATCGCTTCAGATTGAATGATTATAATTCTTAAATTATCATTCAATTTTTTATATATCAATTTTGATAAAATCTTCAAAAATAAAAAAATAATTCATATTTAACATAAAACACAAAAGACAAATATCAAATTA
>JAJJLU010004111.1:0-18441 GCA_023807065.1 Isotricha intestinalis
GCTTTTAAAATTTTAAGAGATAAAAAAATAATTCATAGAAATATTAAACCTTCAAATATTCTTATATGTTATAAAGAAAATGATTATTATGATGTTAAATTATCAGGTTTAAATTATTATATTAAAGAAGGAGAAAATATAGATATTTCAAAGGATATTCCTGAATTAACACAATTAGAATTTCATCCAAAAGAATTTAATAATCCAAAAGAAAAATATGATTTATATAGTATTGGAGCTATTATTTCTTTTATGTATTTTGGATCTTTAAATAATAATAACACTTCTTCAATAAAAGATAAAAAATTAAAAGATTTAGTAGAAAAATGTTTAAAAGATGAAAATAATAGAATATCATGGAATGAATATTTTAATCATACATTTTTCAAAGAATCATATCCTGGATATGAAGATGATGATTATAATAATGAAATTGAAAATTTTAATAAATATAAAATAATTGAGGAAGCTTATAATAAATTGGAAATAATCAGAAAGCAATTTGAGAAACATTATAGAGATGTGGTGAAAATTAGAGAAAAACCTGATAGATATTATTTTTTAAAAAATCAAGACTGGAAAGAATTCGATGAACCACTAGAAAATGTTCAAAAAATAATGAAGGAATGTGAGCAAAAAAAATAATTTCCATTTAAAAAAAAAGTTTTTATAATTTTAAACTATTCATTCATTTTGAATATTTATTTCTAAATTTTTGATAAATTGATTGAAAACGTTTTTAAATTTTTTAATAAGGTCATTCATATTTTTTATAACTTCATCATTATCTTCATTTACAACATTATAAGCTAATGCCAAATATGAATTAGGATAAGACATAAAAGTTCTAGTAATTGTTTTATTACTACTTATAGGGAATTTCTTTTTCATATCATTCATATATTTTAATTTTTTTTCATCATCTTCACTCAATGGTTTATTTTCTTTTTTTTTTTCTTTTTTGGGAAATTCTTTAGTTAAAAACTTATCATTAAAAAAATCTTCCCAAGAAATTCTTTTTTCAACATCTTCTTGAAGGCATTTTTGAATTAATTCATCTAAATCTTTATCACCACTCAAATTGTTTAAATTAATTCCATTTTCAATTGCACTTAAAACAATTAAATCTCTTCTTCCCTCAAAAGGATATTTTCCTTTAATCATAAAAAAAATTAATACACCAACACTCCAAACATCATATTTCATATTAATAGGTTCTCCTTTTAATCCTTCAGGAGGAGTAATATATCTCATTCCTTTCATTCCATTATCTTCTTCTCCTAATTTTGAACAAAAATAAATTCCTGATAATTTTGCTTTAAAATCATTTAATCCTTTAAATGAAAATAATATATTTGAAGGTTTTATGTCTTTATGAATTAATTTTTTCTCATTTAATATTTTAAATGGTACAATTAATTGATTTAATATTTTTTGAATTTCAAATGGTTTCATTCCATCATCATGGGATTTAATAAATTCTTCTAATGAACCATAACAATATTCTCTAATAATATATAAATAATCGTGTGCTTGTTTTACATCTATTTTTTTTATTGTATAATCTGATTTTAATTCTTCCATATATTTCACATCTTTTTCATATGTTTCTATTGCTCCTTCTTGATACCTGTTATATTCTTTTATTGATACTATTTTATTATCTTTTTTTCTTCTTCCTTTGTAAACTGTTCCAAATAAACTTGTTCCTAATGTTGTTATCTTATCATATTCATTCCAAATTGAAGTATCCATTTTTTATATATTTTTTTGTTTTATGTTTAAAAAATGAAAATAATAGAATATCATGGAATGAATATTTTAATCATCCATTTTTCAAATTATCATTTCCTTGGATATGAAGATGATGATGATAATAATGAAATTGAAAATTATAAGATATATATTATAATTGAGGAAGCATATAATAAAATGGAAATAATTAGGAACAATTTGAAAAACTTTAAATGGAAGTTGGAAAAATTTAATTATGTAATAAATGTATTTTATCATTTTATATTATAAAATATTTAATTCAATTATTAATCATACATAAGTATTCTAATCAATATTTATTATTATAAAGGCAAATAATAGAAGTAATTTCTTATTAAATAAACAACAATTATTCATTGAAAATTAGACATTCTATCTAATTTCTCTTGAGAAAAAAATAGTGAGACTTAAAGTAATTATATATAAAATTGATATTAAAAATCTTCATACCACTTTGAATCAAAATTAATAGAAATATCTTTTTTTCCCATTTTATTATTAATTTTTAAAGTTTGCATTTGAATAGTTTCAAACTTTTCATTTTCCATAAATAAATTAAAAGGAGAATTTACTATATTTAAATTTTGAGGATTATCTCTAATATCTTTATTAGGAATATAAAATGGTTTAACTTTAAATTTGATTAAATCATCCCAAGGAAAATCTTTAAAAATATTTTGACTTTGTGCTTTATCCAAAGAATTAATTCTTTGAGTAACTTTTTTACATAACAAACCAGAAATTAAATTTTTAATTTCAAAAGGAGAATTAATAGGATATTCTGGTTCTTTTTCAATAATTTCTTTATAAATATCGACTAATTCAATAGCATTATTACCAAAAGGAAGAGTACCAAAATAAATATAATAAATACAAACTCCAATTGACCAATAATCACATGGAAATGAATAACCTTTTCCTAATAAAACTTCGGGAGCTATAAAATTTGGTGTTCCAATTATAGTTTCTGAATAATTTTTTATTTTTCTTGAAGTTCCAAAATCTATTAATTTTAAATAACCATTATATGATATCATTATATTACTTGGCTTTATGTCTCTATGAATTATTTTCCTTTTATTTAAATATGATATTATTTCAAATAATATTGCACTATAAAATTTAGTCTCATATATATTTTGTTTATGTTTTCTATTATCTAAATATTCACCAAAATTTTTCCCAGAAATATATTCTTCAAGTAAAAAAACCCAATTATCTTTTTTTAAGGTTTTAACTAATTTAACAATAAAAGGATGATTAATACTTATCATAGTTTTTTTTTCATTAAGTAAATTTTTAACTCCAATTTTTTGTTTTTCTGCTGCTAGTCTATTAATAACTTTTGCTGCATAAAAACTAATTTTATTATGAACTAAACAAACATTTCCAAATCTTCCTCTTCCTAAATATGAAATATAATATAAATCATTTAATAAAATATCATTATCTTCAAGAAGCATTTTTGTTTTTAAATAATCATTAGCATTTTGATCTTTTAATAATTCAAAAAAATTTTCAGATTTAATTAAATAACATATTGTATTTTCAGTTGCTATATAATTATTTATATTCGGAGTTTCATTTAATATTGATAATTCACCAAAACAATTTCCTTCATCATATACTCTTAAAGTTTTATTTTTATTTTCATCTTTCATTTTCACTCTTCCTTTTAAAATCAAGTAAAAATAATTATTTTTATCTCCATTTTTTATTATCAAATCATTTTTTTTATATTTTTCTATATGACATATTTCTGTATATGAAAAAATTTCTTTGTCTGTGAATTTCGAAAAAATTTGCATTTTTGATAATGAATAAAATTTCTCAAATTTTGTTTTATTATGAATAGATTCTTGTAAAATTAATTTTATTTTTCTCCAAGAACATTCAAAGGTAAATGTTAAATTATTTTTACTTATAATATCATTATCTAAACTAAATTTTATTAAAAATTATATTTTACTCTATTAAAGAATCTATTAATTCTTCTCCTATTATTTCTCCTTTTGATAATATCATTTTATTATTTTTTACCAAATCACCATATAAAACAATGCAAATTTTTTTATTATCATAAGATGATTTTGAAATAACAATTTCATCTTTTTTATATTCATTTAAGGAAAAAGAATCAAATAAAATTTTATAATTTTCTAAAGTTGATTCTCCCATAAAAGTAGATAAAATATCAATTTTACATATATTTTCAAAATATAATTGAAATAAAATTTGATATTTATAATCAATCCCAATTGATTCTATAAAAGCTTTTTCAGAAAATAATAAAATTATAGTATTTTCTTCTTTATTTTTTATTTCCACTATTTTTTTATCTTGGAAAAAAGTAAAAATAATATTTGCACATTCTCCTTTTCCAATTGTTAATTTATTTTCACCTGTTTTGAAAGTTTCTCTTAAACTTCCTTTAATAACAAATAATAAATCTTTATTATTTCTAAAAAAAGGTTTTATATTTGAAAAAGAAGATGAACTTTTAGAATTAAAAGTACTTAAACTTAAAAGTAATCCAAGTTCTTTAAATTGAAAAACTCTTATTAAAGTAAGTAAATAACTTAATTCTTCTTTTTCTAAATTTTTAAATAAATAATATTTTTTAATTAAATCTATATTATCATCAATTATTTGATGTGAATTTAAATTAGGATTAATATATAAATTATCTTTATTATTTAATAATAAATTTTGAAAAGTTTCATAAGTTAACGCATACAATTTAATTTTATTAATTGAATAAGCATCATATTTTCTTTTAGAATTAAAATTAAATATTGCTAATTCACCAAATGAATCTCCTTTACTTAAAATTTTTTCTTTATCATTTTTTTCATTTTTTAAAGAAACTTCTCCTTCTTTAATAATAAAAAATATACTTCCAATTTCTCCTTTTTTAAAAATACAAGTTTTTTCTTGTATTTCAATTATACTAATATTATCAATTAATATTTTTATAAAATCCATTTTATATTCCATAAAAATTGGATGTTTATAAAAAATATAAAATAAAAATTTTTCTTCATCTTTTGATATTTCTCCACAAGAATAAAAACAAAAAGGTTTATATTTATCTTCATTACTATGTTTTTTATTTATAATTTTTTTTGGAGAACTTTCTTCTTCTATTGTTTTAATTGGATTATCTATAATAATTAAATCATTATTTTCATCTTTATTTTTCTCAGTTAATTTTCTTAATAACATATTTCTTCTTGAAAGATTTGTTCTATTTGATGTTAAATAATTATTCTTATCAACTAAAGTTTTTGCTCTTTCAAAATTAAATTTTTTAAAATCTGAATCTATTTTATTTAAAACTGGAGTTAATGAACCTTTACTTTCTTTTCTTGAAAATCTTATTATTCTTTTTGGATTTGTTATTTCATTTTGTTTTAATATTGTTTCTTCTGTTTGTTCATTTTTTTGATATTTTAATTTTGAATCTTGAACACTTATTATAAAATCACTTGTTATTATTACATTTTTCTGGTTACAATTACAATAATTTTGAAAACTTCCTATATTTCCCATCCAAGGTCAAAAATTTTTATTTTTATTTAAAAATATAAAAATATATTTTTTGAAGTTTTGGAATATAATATTTTCAAATAATTTATTTAAAATATTAAAAAAATTAATATTTCATTATAATAATTATTATTATTCATTTTTTTTTGCAATTTTTTTAATTTTAACAAGTTTAGCTTCTTCATTAAATCCAATACTTTTTGTTTTTAAACTTTCAGTTAATTTTTCATTTTCCATTTGAGTTTCTTTATTAACAACTTTCATTTTATTTCCTTCAGTAGTATTAACTCTAACTTTAGGTAAAACATTTTTTTTTTTGTGATCTTCGGAAGTATTTCTTTTATCATCATTTTCAATATCTTCAATAGTAATATTATTAACATTCTCACTCTCTTTTTTAACATCTAAGCTTAATTTTTGTAACATTTTACTAAATCCATTTCCCATTCTATAAGGTTTATCAACAAAATCTCTATTAGGATATTTATTCCAAGGTAAATATTCAAATTTATTAGTTAATTCACCAAGATATCTTTCACAAGAAGCACATTTATATCCACCTACTGGTTTAGATGCTAACATCCAATTATCTCCTTTTTCATTTTTTTCAATGTATTCATTCATAAAATGCTTGATTTGAGTATCTAATAATTTTAAATTTCTCTGTGTATCTATTTTATCTGCAAATCTCCTTTGTGCTAATAATTTATATTCTTCTAATAATGCTTTTAATACTTCTTCTAAATTTCTTAAATCATCAACTGTTGATAATTTATTTAATAAAGGTAATATTTCATTAAAATTTCTTCTAAATTCATTGCAATCATTTTGTAAATTTAAAATTTGTTGATTAATAATTTTCATTGCATTTGAAAAAACAACAGGATCAACTCCTCCTCTACTTTGTCCTCCATTTGAAGAAGATGATTTTGTTCCTGATTCACTTTGTAACATTAGTAACATTCCAGAAAAAGATTCTATTTTCTTTGAAAAATTTAAAACATCATTTTTTGCCTTTGCTATCATTTCATCTTGTTGTTGAATACTATCTTTTAATATTTCTATTTCATTTTGATATTCTGTTATTTTTTCTTTTATTGGAATTATATCACTTTTTGTTGCAAATAATTCCATATTTTGTAATAATTCATCTAATTGATTTTTTATTTTATCTGTATTTGTTTTTGATGATAAATTTTGAAGTTCTCTTTCTAAATTTGATATATTTATTTTATTTTCATTTATTAATTTTAATATTTGATTCATTTGTTCTTTTGATATTTGATTTTCTTCTTTTTTTTCCTCTTTTTTCATTTTATCTTTTTCTGCTTTTAAATTCTCTATTTCTGACATTATATTTGTGTTACTTTTTTCTAAATTTTGAAATTTAGATATTAAATTATTTAATTCATTTTTATTATTTTCATTTTGATTATTTTGGTTTTTTTTTAATTCTTCTATATCCTTTTTAATTGAGTCTATTTCATTTTTTAAATTTAATATATCTTTTTTATAAGATTCATTGTCTTTTTCTAATTTTTGGATTTTTTCTTCTATTTGTGGATCAATTTTAATTTTTTCTTCTTCTTCTTCTTCTTTTTTTTCTTCTCTAACTTCTGTTACTAAATTAAAGTGTTTATTATTTAATTCTTCTATTTTTTTATTTAATTCTTGAATTTCATTTTTATTTGATTCTACATCTTTTTTTAAATCTGTAACTGTGTCATTTAATTTTGAAAAATTATTTGTTTTTTTTTCAATATTTTTAATCCATTGTTCTAAAACATTCATATTTTTTAATTTTTTTTCAATACTTTTTATTTTATCTTTAAGTTCTTTTCCATAAGAATCAGGTAAATCAATTTCTGGTTCATAATCTCTTTCTATTAATGATTCAAAATTTGTTTCTGTATTATTATTATTATTTTGATTTATATTTATTCCTCCACTTTTTATTATTGAATTTAACTCATTTTGCTTTTTTATCATTGATGTTAAAAGCTTATTTAATAATTCCCATTGAATTAATGCACTTAAATTATATTCTACTCCCTCATAGTTTAACATTTTTTTTAATTTATTTTTTTTATTTTATTTTATGAATAAATGAAATTAAATATGATTGATGCTAAAAATCAGTTTTCAAATGTTTCTGAAATAAAAATTAATAAAAGGGATTTTAGTCAAAAAACAAAGACTTTAAATAAATTGAATAGCAGTAATAATTTATTTGATACAATTGAAAATAAGAATAATTTTTATGAAACTTGTATTATTAATAAAATAATGGGAGAAAATCAAATAGAAAAAAAAAAATTTCAGTAAAAATAAACAATTAAAAAGTGATTCAAATTTAAAATTTAATTTATTTTTTAGAAAAAAAAGTAGTCTAAAATTAAAACCAGAAATAGAAGCAAATGAAAAGAAGAAAAGAAAAGAGAGAAATTTATTAAATAATAATACTGAAGAAAGATTAATTTCTTATTCAGATAGTTTAAATAGTATATCAATTAGAAATAATTCTAAAAATTCTTCTAAAAATACATCTAAAAATAATTCTCCAAATAGAAATGATAATTCAAAAGAATTATTTTATGATGAAAAATTAATTCAAAAAAATAAAGAAAATTTTAAAAAAAAAAGTAAATTTAAAAATTCAGAAAGTAAAGAAAATGAAAAAAAAGAGAATAATAAAAAAAAAAATCAAATAAATAATTATAATAATATTATATTATTTAATGTATCTAAAAATAAAAATTTAAATGTTAAAAAAAAAGTTACCTTTTTTTTCGGAGATGATAAAAATAATTCAGAAAATAAAAATGAAAATAAATCAGTTAATCAAAATATAAATTTTGAAACTTTTCATTTCAGTATTTTTGGTGTGAAAAAATTTAAATTTTTTTGTTGTTAAATATTTAATATTAAATAATTGTGTTATATTTATAAATATTATTTAATTTAAAAAGAATTTAATAATTTTTAAAAACATAAAAAATATTTAAAATATTTTTAAATGGAGGCAATTGAAGAAGAAACATTATTAAAAATAACTAATGTTAAAAATACTAAAAAATTAAATGAAATTTTAAAAAATTTTTTCAAAGGAAAACCAAAAGAAAAAAATTATCATATTGAATTAAAAGAACAATTAATAAATATAACTTTAAATAATTCAAATAGTGGATTTGAATTAATGAAATATTTAAATAAAGAAAAATTAAAAAATAATGAATTAAAAGAATTAAAATGTACAATGGAAATTTTAAATAAAAATGATTCAAATAATAAAAATATAAATAAGAAAATAAAAAAAAATGAAAAAGAAAGAAATGAAAAAATAAGAAAAAGAGAAAAAAGAAGTTTTACAATGAGAGAGAAATTAGAAAAGATTAAAAATATTCCAAAACTTCCATTAGCAAATATTATTTCAGTGAGTTCTCCATATCTTACAGAAGAAGAAAGATATAAACTTGAAGAAAAAGAAAAAAGTAAAAAAAATATTTCTAAAGAAAAATTTGTAAGTTATTTTGGAATTGCAACTACAAGAAAAGAAAAAGGAATTAAAAATTATGTTAATTTAACTCCTTCTCTTCCTGTTAATCAATTTAAATTTAGAAATGAAGATAAAACTAAATGGGTTGTTAAAAATAATTTTAAAATATAATAATTATATAATATTTAATTAATTCACCAAGATTAATTTTTTATTTATTATTTTAAAAATTTTAATTGTAATTATTTTTAATTTAATGAAATCAAATTCTTTTCCAAAAAAATATGAAGCTTCATATGTTTTTATTTCTGATGATATAAACAGAATATATTCCTTATTAACTGAAACAGAAAATATAGAAAAATTAAATCAAAAAACTCAATTACCATATTTATTTACAGATAAACCATATCCTATAAAATTTGATTATTCAATTGGAGAAATAACAACAGGAAAATATTTAATATCTTTTTCATGGAATATAAATTCTCATGAAATTCCTACTCCTTTTATTTATTTTTTTAAATTAACTTCTAATACTCTTGATAACTCAATTCTTTTAAATTTTGAAGTTATAATAGTAAATCCAGAAAAAATTCCACAAGAAAAGTTTAAAAAAGTAATTAATGGATGTAAAAAAATTTGTGTTGAAATGATAAATAATATTGAAGTTTTTTTACAAGAAAATAATGAAAATATTTTTGTTTTTGAATCAGATATAATAAATGCTCCAAGAGAAAAAGTTTGGGATTGTTTAATAAATTTAGGAGAAATATTTAAAAAACATCATATTATAAAAGAATATTGTTGTGAAGGTGAAAAAGAAAAAGTAGGAAGTATAGTGAAAATAAAGAAAGAAAAAAAAGAAAAAATTGATGAAGTCTCCTTTAAAATAGTTAAAATAGAAAGAAATATTAATAAAGAAAAATGGACATTAGTTTTTCGACCTTTAGAATTAAAGTTTCATGTTCAGGAAATGGAATTCGTCTTATATAAATTAGAAGATAATAATACTTTTATTTATATTAATCATACATTTAAAGAATTATTACCTCAAGAAACTATGAAAGATCTACAAATCAAAAAAAAGTATTTATTTAATTTGATAAAAAAAGAATTAGGAGATGAAGGGAAATAATATGGAAAAAATAAGATATTTGTTCATATAATTTGGTAAAATAATTTATTAAATGTATATAATAAAAATAATTTCTAAATAAAAAATTATTTCTTAAAAATTTCATTTGTTTATTTTTATTCCTATTTTTAACATACATTTATAATTTATATTTATTAATAACAATAAACATTATTTTTAATTGATTTTAATTATTTTTCGTGAATTTAAAAAAAAATAAAAATAATAAATGATTAATATAAATACACTTAATTTAAATTGAATTAATAAATAAAAAATAATGGAAAAAACACAAAAATTGTCAGAAATAAAATCAGATAATGAAGAAAAAAAAGATATATTATCAGTTAAATATTCAAATATAGAAAGTAAAAATGATTCCTCTTCAATTCAAACAAATATGAATAAAAAAAACGAGAAAAGAGAAGAGAGAAAAGAAAGTAATTCATTTTTTGAAGAAATTACTCCAGTTCCAAATCCAAATTTTAAGAAATTGACTTACGCTGAAGAAGAAATTCCAATATATGCAAATTTATTTAAATTAATTATCACTAAAAATTATACTTTATATCAATATTCTCTTCATTTTTTAATTGAGAATGAAAAACCAATTTCATCTTCTGTCAAAAAAAAAATTTTAAATAGAATTTCAAAAGAAATTTCTGAAGAATATGGTATTTATATTCATAGTGGAGATTCTTTATTTGGTTCAAAAGAAGTTAAAGAAGTAAGAGAAAAAATTGCAATTTATAATCAAATAAGTCACTCAATAATAATTAAACCAACTAAAGAATTTATTGAAATGAAAACTGATATGAATTATATGTTAGATCAATATAATAATGGAAGAACTGAAATAAAAACAATATTTGAAATTATTATTAGAGAAATTTTAAGACATAATCCTTCATTAAAATATGTAATGAAGCTCTTTGGAAATAAAGATCAAGAAAAGGAATTAGAAGCAAGTCAAGATTATAATACTATTAAAATTATGCCTGGTTTTCTTACAAATGTTATGATACTTAAAAGTGGAATTTATTTAAATGTTGATATTAAAACAAAAATTTTATCTCAATTTAATTGTTTACAATTAATTAATTCTTTTTTAGAAAATCCAAATAAAATTTCAAAAAATGATATGAAAATTATCAATGAATGGTTTAAAGATAAATCAATAGAAACATCTCATTCAAATCAAAGATTCATTGTGGAGAAAGTTAATTTTGAACAAAGAGCAAATAAAAAAACAATAACAAAAGATAAATTTACATTAAATTATGTTGAATATTATAAACAATTTTTTGGAAAAGTAATTAATTCAAATTCACCTTTATTAGAAGTAAAAAGAAATAAAAAACAAAATTCAGTAACTTTTATTCCTCCTGAATTATGTTATGTTGTTGGTTTAAATGAAGAAATGCTTGAAGATAAATATTTAACAAAAAATATTACAAATATTACAAAAATAAATCCAACTAAAAAGATTGATAATTTAAATGATATTGTTTCTTTTATGAATGAAAAAAATGAAATTAAAGTAAGAAAGAGAGTAAACGATGAAATAAAAGAATTTTGTTTAAAAAGTTCATATCAATTAAAAAATGAATATGGAATAGATATTGAAAATACTTCAAAAGAAAGTCCTTTCATTGGAAGAATAATAACATTACCTTCTTTTAAATCATATAAAAATAAATTAATAAATAATATATCAAAACCTTTTTTAGTAAATGAACCAAAACAAATTAGATTCAAATGTTTATATCTTGAAAGAAATAAAAACGAAAAAGATAAATTTTCAGATTTAATGAAGGAAGCTTCAAAAGGATATAATATAATATTTAAAAATTGTTCATTTCATGTAATGAAGAGTTATAATCCTGATGATTGGAAAGAATATATTATTCAAGTTGATCAATCAAAATCATTTAATATAATAATAATATTATTAGATGATAAATTAGATAAAAATGGATTTTATGATTCGTTGAAATCTTTTTGTCAAGAAGAAGAAGGAATAACCACTCAATTTGTCAAAACCAAAAGTTTACATAAAAATTCTATGAGTGTTGTAAGTAATATTTTAATTCAAATGAATTCTAAAATTGGAGGAATTTCTTATAATATTGATTTTAATTCAGATATTTTAAATAGAAAATTAATGATTATTGGTGTTGATTCTTCTTCTTACTTTTCAGAAGGAGAAAAATTTCATTCAATTACTTTTTGTGCTACTTTAAATAATAATTTAACAAAATATACTAATAAAAAAATTAATGTTTCTGATTTTGAATATTTAAATACTAATTTTCCAATATCAACTTTCATAATTGAATCAATGGTTGAATATTTTAAAATTAATAATTCATATCCAAAAGGAATTATTATTTATAGACAAGGTATTGGATTTGGACAAAGAGAATATATTAAAGAAGAAGTTTCCAATATTGAACAAATTTTATCTGGAAAAGGAAACATTAATATTTTAGAAAATATAAATGTTCCCTATTATTATATCTTAGTTAACAAAAAGACAAGTCTTAAATTTTTTGAAATAATAAATCCAAATAATAAAAGAAATAAAGCTTTTGACAATGATTATTATGGAAATCCTGAAAGTGGTTTATTAGTTTGTGATAAGATTACAAAAGAAAATGAATTTGAATTTTATATTCAACCTCAAAAAGTAACTCAAGGAACAGCTACTCCTACTAATTTCTCTGTTTTATATGGAAATATGAATTCTCCTCAAATTATTCCAAAATTAACTTTTGATTTATGTTTTATTTATTCTAATTGGAGAGGACCTGTTAGAGTCCCTGCCCCTTTAAAATATGCTGAAAAACTTGCCAAAGCTAAATTTGGATTAAATGAAAAACTCAAAAATAATTTAAGTTATATTTAATTATTATTTTTTTTATTTAAATATATTGTAGAAGTGTCTTTTGATTAATTTTTTTAAAAGATATATTTAATTGTTAATACAAAAATATATAAAAATTAATGAACTTTTAAATGTATTCAATTTGCCATTAATTTTTAATTTTTCATTTTTTTTAATTAAACAAAAAAAAATTAAACATAATACCTTAATAAAAAAATGTTTAGTATATCAACAGGTTTAGGAACATTTGATTCAGATCAAGGACCAAAAGGTGATATTCCATTAACTCCAGAACATGGGGGTCCAATTCTTTGCATGGATAATAATAAAGACATAGTAGTGACAGGAAGTACAGATCATGGTCTGAGAGTATATAATTTAAGTGATGGGAAACAAACAAAACAGTTATATTCAAAAAAGTATGGTCATACAGAATGGGTAACAACTGTCCAAATTTTACCTAATAGAAAAATAGTAAGTGGAGGAATGGATTCTAATATTTGTCTTTGGGATGCATCTGGTGTTCGTTGTCAAACTTTTTCAGAACACACTGGTTCTATATCTAAAATAGTAGCTGATAAAAAAAGTGGAGTTTATTTATCTTGTTCTTATGACTCATCTATTAGAGTTTGGAATGAAAGTGCTTCTTCTTCTCTTGCTTGTTTATCTGGGGTTCATAAAGGACCAGTAACTGATTTAAATTGGCAAAGTTCACTTTGTGTTTCTGCTGGAAGAGATGGATTAATTGCTGTTTGGGATTTAAATAATGAAAAATGTGTTCATAAAGGAAAATGGCATATGGGTCAAGTTTCAAACATTCAATTTTATTCTAATGGAAAAGATAAAAATTTAATTATGACTACTGGAGTAAATGATGGTCTTTTAAATATTGTTGATATGAGAAATATGGAAAAGATATTTAGTAAACCTATTCATAAAGCAGCTATTAATTTCCTTGGTGTTACTAAAAATAATTTAATTGTTACTGGTTCAGCTGATAAAACTTTAAAGGCTTTTGATTTACAAAAAGATTTTGCAGAAATTAGTTCTTTACAAAGTTCTGATGCTGTGTTTTGTGGAGATGTGTGTGGAAATATTGTTGCTGCTGGATGTGGTGATGGTAATTTGATTTGTTATAATTTAGCTAAAATGGAAACTCTATGGGGTTATGGATGTGAGAAACAAGGAGGAATTAAATGTGTTAAATTTGTTCCTGAAAAAATGAAAATTTTAACTGGAGGAGATACTGGACAAGGATTAGAACTTGTCTTTTAATATTTAAACAATTAAATATATAAAAATGTTTATTTTAATTTTTTATTCAAATGTTTTTTTTTGAATTTTTCATTGTTACAAGATATATAATATTTTGATATTATTTTTTATTGAGAAAAAAAATAAATGAGTTTCTTTTAATATTTATTTTAAAGTTTTTAACTAAAATTATTTCTATCAACAATTTCTTTGTATTTTTTAATTTCTTCATTTCTTTCTTCAATGATTTTACTTTTACCATTATTTTCAATTATATACATTTCTAATTGTTGTTTAAGTGCTTTATTATCTGCTTCAATTTCAGATAAATTACTTTTACTTTCCTTTATTTCAATTTTTAAATCAGAAATAATTTTTTCTTTTTCTTTAATTTCTTCTTTTAATATTTTTAATTCTTTGCTTCTTGCTTTAAAATTAATTTCATAATTATTTATTTGAGTTAACATTTTTTGTTTTTCATTTTCTAATTTAGTTAATTCTATTTTAAAACCTTTTGTTGAACTTCTTCTTATTTTTTTTCTTTGATTTAATAATAATTTAATTCTTTGAATTTTTTCTTCCATTTCTTTAAACTTCTTTTCATAATAATTTTCAGTTTCAATAAATTTCTTATTACAATTTTCATAAACTTTTATCATTACTTCCTTTATTTCTTTTAAATTTACAATAAAAATTTTTCCATTTTCTTTATTTGAATTTTTTACTAAGTTTATCTTATTATTTGTTTCTTTTACTTTTTTATTCAATGATTCATTTTCAGATTTTATTTCTTTTATTTTTTTATTTAAAGATTCATTTTCAGATTTCAATTTTGTAATTTCTTTTTCATAATTATTCTTATTATTATTGTGTATTATTTTAAATTCATTTTTTGAAATTTTTAAATCAATTTTATCTTTGTTATTTTTAATCACTTTTTTATCTTCTTGATTCATTTGATTTATTTTTTCATTTAAAATTGATATTTCTTTTAATAATTTATTATTTTCTTCCAGATTTAATTTTAAAATATTTGTTTTTTCATTTTTCAATTTTTCAATTTCTTCATTCAAATTGATAATTTTTTCTAAATTGTTTTTTTCTCTTTCTTTCAATTGATTAATATTTTCTATTAGTTCATTATTTTTGTCGTTAAACTCTCTTTCTTTTTGTTCATAATTTGATTGCAAAGAACAATTTAATTCTTTAATTTTATCATTCAATTCATTAATTTTATTATTTAATTCAATTTCTTTTTCTTTCCATGCTTTTTTTTTATCATTTAAATCTATGTATTTTGAATTTAAATCAATGAATTTTTGATTTAATAATTTATTTTTTTCGTTTGACTCAATTTTTTCTTTTTTAAGTTTCTCAATTTCTTTTTTGTAATCATTCATTAATTCATTTTGTTTATTTTTATCTTCATCATTATTTCCAATTATTTCTTTTAAATCCTCAGCTTTTTTTTTCCATTCTTCAATTTCAATTTTCATTTTGTTTAAGTTTATATTCCATTGATTTTCGTTTTTATCTTTTTCATTTTTTAACATTTCAAATTTTTCTTTTAAATCTTTTAATTCTAGTTCACTTTGGTTATTTTTTTTCTTTTTAGGAAAATAATGAGAAAAATGTGTGATTTTCAGAATATTTTTTTTCCCTTTGATTTTTACTTTTCCAAAATTTGTATTATTTGAATTATTTCTTAAATTTAAAGCAACTTGCATTCCATATTGCTTTTCTTTTTCAAAATCATCTTTTAATTTATTATATTTATCAATGAATAAAGATAAACTTGTTTTTAATTCTTCAATAACTTTTGCCCTTTCATTTAATTCTTTTGCTTGTGCATTTAATTTTTCCTCAATTTCTTGATAAATTAAACTATAAATTTTATATACTATTATTTAGGTTTTATTTTACTCATTTTTCACATTCTCATTTTTCCTGATTTGACGAGAAGAAACTAAGGAACCTCTTTTTTGATTTGGACCAGATGAATAAAAATTTATATTTGGAAGCATATTGATTTAAATTATTTAAACTAATTAATATATAATTAATTCAATAAATAAACAATTTAAAAGCAATAAAATTATGTAATAAAATTTATTGTAGAAAATAATATTATATTTATATACAAATATTTCTTTAAAAATATTAAAACTATTTATTTTCATATTTTTCACTTTAAATATTGTTTTTTCTCTCTTTCTAATTGGTTTTTGTCTGCTAATTCAATCCATTGATTTAAATTTTTATTAACATTATCCCAATAATAATTTAATTCAGGTAAAAAATCAACTAAAATTTCAAAAGAAGGAATAATAATACCTTTCATAAATCCTACTTGATTTCTTGGAACATCAGTATTGCTTCTTTCAAATAAGAAATTTATAGAAAATCCTTTTTCTTTTTCTTCATCACCTTGTCTCCAAAATTCTTCACTTAATAAATATGACCATTTATAAGTTATATCAAATTGTTTACTGCTATGACTTAAATCCCCTATATGAATCAAATAGTTCAGAACTTCTTGTTGTTCATTAAAAATATTGTCATTTTTTTCTTTATTAATAATTTTTTCACAGTTTTTACCTTCTTTAATATTATTATTTTCAACTCTATTTTTCATTAAAGCAATTATCCTTGAATGAAAAGACATATCTGTAGCAAGAACTAACTCTATCATTCTTTTCCTTACATATGAATATTCATTTTTTGATAAAAAATTAAAAATATTACAATTATCTTTTTTTAAGATTTTAAATGTTAATGATATATGAAAATTTTCTAATATACTTTTATCATTATAAGTTATTGATAAATCAGTAGACATTTTAATTTGATAATCATTATTATATCCTTCATGACCAACATCATGACACAATCCTGCAACTAAAAGAGATAATATATCAATATTATTTAAGTCTAAATTACTAATAAGATTTGTTTTAGATATATATATTGCTAAAGTTTGAAGCATATCTAATCCATGCTTTTCAGTATGATAAATTGCTTTTTTTGTGTAATTTTCTTTTATTTCTTTTACAAAATTATATATAATTGATGAATTAGAATATTTTGATAAATCATATTTATTTAATATAATTTGTGAAGCTAAAGTAAATGGAGATAGATTCTCATATTTATCATAAAAATCAAAAACATTGAAATCAAAACTAAATAAATCATTTGATAATTTATTTACTAATAAAGAGTCAATATTATCTAATAAATAAAAATTTGATTCTAAATTTTTTGAAAAAGCTCTTCTTATTCTATGAATAGCAAGTCTTGAAGATTTTTTTATGCTTGTATTTTTTTTTTCTGATTTCTTTTTGTCATCATTATCACTTTCTTTATCACTATTAAAATTGATTTTATCTTTTTCTTCTGAAACATCTTTATCTTCCTCTTCATTTGAACTACTTTCACTTAGAATTTCTGATTTATAATTTTTTAGCATATCTCTATAACCAGATAAATTATCAGATTTAAATTGAACAGTTTGTGGTTTCTTATAAATATTACGACTGAATACATCTCCTTCAGAATATTCATTTAAAATTCCTAAGACTAATTTTAAATCTTTTGATTCTTCGTAATCTTGTAATTTATTTAAACCTTCATAATAATAAAGTTTTTGACCAATAATTATATCTATTACCCATCTAACTTCTTCTGCTAAAGGATTTTTATCTCCTAAATAATTTACTACTTTTTTTAAAATTTTTATAGTTTTTTCATAAGGAGTAATTAAAGCTTTCTCAATTTGAATTTGTTCAATACTTTTACCTAAAGATAATGCTCTATGAAACATTATTTAATTTAAATAAAAATAATTAAATATTCAAAAAAGAAAATACATAAAAGAGAAAAAAATAATTAAAAAAAAAATAGGAAATTTAAAAAGAAAGGAAAGAAAAATAGGAAAGAAAAAAGAACGGGGAGATAAAGAGATGGATAGGAAAATGCGTGGGGAAGATTGGAAGTACTTTTTTTTTATAAAAATTATATTATAATAATAATTAGTTAATTATTTATTTAATTAATTGATATTTTTTTCTCCTTATTCTTTCCATCTTTTTTACTCTATCTCTATTTCTTTTTCTTCTTCCTCATTTTCTTCTTTATCTCATCACTTTCTTATCACTATTAAAATTGATTTTATCTTTTTCTTCTGAAACATCTTTATCTCCCCGTTCTTTTTTCTTTCCTATTTTTCTTTCCTTTCTTTTTAAATTTCCTATTTTTTTTTTTACTTATTTTTTTCTCTTTTATGTATTTTCTTTTTTGAATATTTAATTATTTTTATTTAAATTAAATAATGTTTCATAG